>ABLG01000256.1:0-80035 GCA_000172435.1 Meloidogyne hapla | reverse complement strand
CTCTATCATCTTTGTAAAATAGCATAACCAATGGAGTTAAAATAAAATCTAAATATTTTTATTGTTGGAAAGAGATAAATAAGGATGCACTTTTAAAGAAACCTAGAAGCCATATGTTCTTTTAGAAATTTATTTTGTTTTAATGGTATTAGATAATACCTAAAAAAATTAAATGGTATAAAATTGGTATTAAGTTAGAAAAAGTGCTGAAAATATAATTAATTTTACGTCTTTTTTTTGCATTGCCCTCAAATGTAGAGGTATCATAATTTCTTCACCGGCCAATGAGAAAAACACCAAGAAAATTAACAAATATATTAAAAATAAATTATTCAACTTCCTCTTTTATTTTATTTTCTTCTTTTTTAACATCCAAACAAGCCAATTCCATTTCTTTTTGTGCTTCTTTACTGAAATCTATTCTCATTAATTCTCTTAAAGCAATTGTTGCATAAGTTCCAGAAGGAAGTGTAAATTGAATTTTTAATGCTTTTTTGACCTTTTCTTCTTTTATCATTAATTCTTTAAGTTGTTCATTTTGCTTTTCATTTGATTCATTTTTTGGAATGAATTCACAAATTTGAAGTTGTTCATCACGAAAAGAATATTCAAGTAATTGCCAAGAGACATCTTTAGGTTTTACAATAAATGGGCGATAGACATTGCCGAGACCAAAATGACTGAAAAATATTTTTAAATCTTCAGAACTCCTTTAATTAAAAATTAAACCTTTCAATTTTCTTAAAGGATTCATAATCAATTTCATCATCTTTTGCAATTTGTTTATACCATTCTCCAACTGGAATTTTAAAAAATAGATAAAAATATTATTAAAAAAACCTTCATTTTCAGGCAATTTATTTTCAAATGAAGGAAGAGGAAGGCAAACATTCTCAATTTTATTAGCTTCATCATTTAATACATTTCCTTGTATATCCAAATCACCGGGTAAATATTTGAGTCCAAACGATTTTTTACGTCTAAAAAATCTTTTTAAAAGGAATAAATTTTAATGAAAAACCTTGAAAGAATATGATTAAAAACAGCACTTTGATAGGCGTGGACATACCTTAAATAAATTTTTTAATTTAATTAAATGAAAAAAAAATTGATACATTGTTCTAACATTTCTTGGCAATGCTAACAAGGCTCCTTTATAACCATTTGGATAATTTGACAAAAAACGAAGTAATGAGATTTCAATGTTGCTGGATCGATCAGGATATTTAAGAAGTTGAAGAGCTTCTTTTGCATTGCCAGAATCAGTGTAGTGTTTGAGACATTTATTTACTGAATTTAAGGGAAAAGATTAAAGTTGTCTAGACAAAGAAAGCTGAGTCTTCAAAAGTCCGCATAGAAATTGCGGACAAAATATGCGGATCTTGTTGCAAAAAAGCCAAAAAGAAAAAATCCAACCACCAACAAACTTTTCATTGAAGAATCACTTCTTGGTTTAAGTAACGCTTTTACTGCCTCCTCCCATTTTTGATTTAAAATTAAACGTCCAATTCCAGCAGTTTGTACACCACAAGCACCAAAACGTTGAGAGCCAAAATAATTGAGAAAGCCATTTGATTTCCATTGTTCTATTCTTTTATTAAATTCTTCTTGGTTAAAATTGTCGTCAATATCTCTAAATAAATTTTTTTTAGAAATTTTTCAAGAATTATTAATAAAACCTCAAAATTATCGAAAAATAATTTCCAGTTGCATCTCCTAATTCCAATTTTGTTTTAGAGTAGCCAAAATCAGAAAGCCATAGACCACGAAAATTTTGTCTACAAAGACGACGCTTCTCCACTCGATAAGCAGAAACCCTTTGAACTGTAATAGCACGGCGATCTTTTGTTCCAGAAACAGAAAAGTGTGAGGGTTTCAAACTGAAAAAAAAGAGAAAATAAAAATGGAATGTGATGAGAATTCGAGAACCCAAAAGAGGTCCAAAACCAAAGAAGTAAAAAAACGAGAAAGTTACTAACTTTAATCTAGTCGCAATTAAATCAATACAAGTGTTTGTATCCATATTTTCTTTTGTTATTGTAAAGTGAAGATAGTCGTCTCTATCACTAGGCCAAAATCTTCGTTTTCTATTATCATTCCTATAATCGGTAAAATTATTTAAGTTATCAGAGGAAAAACAAACCCCTTAGCCTTTTTAACAGTCAAAATTCCATCTTTACAATCTGTTTGCAAAGTTTTGCCAAATTTGTTTCTGATAAATTCATAAAGTTGTTTGCGTACATCTTTGGCAAAATCCTATAAAAATTGCCAAGATATTAAAGAAAATCATTCAAAAAAAAACCTTCAAATCAATAATGCATTCCTCAATTTCTCCCTCTGCAATTTGCGAAAATTTAGATATTTGTTCATTTATGCAATCCAATTCTTTTGGTAATTCCACAGCTTCTGTTTTATTTTCTTCATTATTTTCTTCTTCATCATAACAATTATTGTTAAAATTTGGTTTTAAAATGTTTCCATCTTTTGGAATTTCAATCACAATAAAATCACTGTAAAGTCGTTTAAGAATGCATTTTAATTCAGGCCAATCCTCGTTTGACGCATATTCAGAGATATTGTTTGAAAGCATTTAAAGAACTATAATAGAATTAATCATGGTATATAAAAAAGATTAAAAAATGAAAAAATCGGCAAAAAATCCAACAATTTCTAATTTTAGATTTGACAAATTAAAAGTTGACACTTTGAAATTTTACATTTTGTAATATTTTAATTTAAAAATTTCGAAATATCTAAAACAATTTTTGAACATGTATTTTCAATTTTACGGTAATCTACAGATTTTTTTTTAATTTTACAGTCAAAATTTTGTATAAAAGCTGCTTCTTTACGGTTTTCTTTACTGTTTGTTTGCTATTTTTAAACTTTTTTTTAATTTTCAGCCTGAAATTCTAAAAAAATAAAAATGTATTATCTTCCGATTGAAGTTCAGCTTGATATTCTTAAATGTCTCAACTTTGATCAGTTATTTTCTGCAAAACAAATCAATCGTTACTTTCTTTCGTTGATTGGTCAATATGAGGGAGAATTGTCTCGCAACTTTTTTAAACACATCGAGCCGGTAATTTTAATTATTTTTAAATTTTTAAGTTTTTCTCTTTAGATTGATATTATTCAATGTGAATTTAATTACAAAATTGTAGAGATTGGTTCTGATCTTGTCAAATTTCCGGCGGATGATAAACTTTTGGAAAAGGTTTAAAAAATTTGTCTAAAATCTTAAAAATAAATATTTGCCTTTTTCTTTTAGTGGCAAGCCGCATTAAATGAACAGCTTCCTTTATATTTATTTACGGGCAATATGTATGGTACGGAAGAAGACTATGTCTTACTTTTGGTTGAAGGTTAAACTTTTTGATTATTGTTATATTTCTTAAATATTTTTTCTCTAGAATCTCGTAATTTAATTGTAAAATTGCCTGTATATCCAAAGAACATCGAGGAACTGCAAATTATTCGTTTTTGGTTAAGTCAATTATTTTTTTGTGGTTTCGAATTTGTTGTCAATGAGCATGCTTCATTTAATCCTGAAATGATTAAATTGCTTTTTGATAATGACAGAAATATTTTTACTAAATTTCAAACTGGATGGGCAGTTCTGAACTACTACAATCCTAAATTAGAAAATATTTTGGAAAATAATCTGATAATTTTTGAATGTCTTGTGTTAGTCTTTGATGTAGAATGCGTAATGGATCAATACAATGTTTTATTTAAAATGCTTGTGAATGAAGGTGCAAGGATTCCTTTTATTTACTTTGAGCATCCCGAGCATCCTACACTCCTCAATTTAATTATGAATGTAAGTTTAACTTTTTGTTTAACTACTAATTCGGCTTGGGGAGTATATTGATTTGAAAGTTCAAATAAGAATTCTGATCAAACAAAAAATTTAGACAGGGATCCGGTGCCGGCCATGATTTTTGAGAATTCTATTATTGAAGAATCCCTAAAAATTTTAAAAATTAATTTTTTAAATTTTAGCATATTGAAAATTCAACAGATTGTCAAAATATTGTTACTAAAATTAAGTTCAATTATTTCTATTGGCCTCGTTTTGATTTGAGCGAAAGAGCAAAAAATATTGAAAAGAAGGAATCTGATGGATTTAGCTTTGTCAAATATGAAATTGTCAATATTCATAATTCTAATGTGAGGTTCTCTATTCAATGTATGTATACTAATGCCGAGAACACAAGTAATTTGATTATGATTGAACAAATTAGAGGACAATATATTAAACAACTTATTTGATTTGTTGGAATTGTAGTTAATTAAAATAGGATTTTTCTATATCAGGTTTTTATATTTAATATTGTAATTGTTGTAGTAAATGTATGGATAATTTTTGGTTTTCTGATAATCCGCAACTTTTTTTGAAGTTTGCGGAAGTCCGCAAACCGTTTTTCAGGTGCCAAATTATTAAAATAAACTAATAAATAAGAAAAAGATTTTATATAATTTAAATAATCAAAAAAATAATTTGGGAAAACTCACCAAAAAATAAAAATTGTTTTTTATCATTAGAGTATTTAAAATTCTAAAAAAAAAATTTCGGAATTCATCAAAATATTTTTTACATCACAATTTCTTTAAAAGCCGAGTTAGTGGAGTTGTTGCTAAATCTGTTCTGAAAAATTCTCGCTAAAAATTCGTCCTTTTTTCTTTTTACATGCAGTTTTGTTAAAAAAGAAAATTGTTCAATTTTGTCATTTTTGTCAAATAAAACTCGAAAAGGTTGTCGCAAAGGTTTTGTAAAATCATTTCTTAAAATTAATGTTTGTGCTGTGCACAATGACCCTCCAACTAGATAGCGGACAAAATGGTCTCCAATCATTGCTCCAATTGCGAAAAGGGAAGGATCATTAGTTGAACAATATGTTGTTGAAGAAAATTGTTCTAAATTATCTGCGATTCCTTTCAGTAATGGAAGTTCTGTTTGTCTTCCTATGCAAATGGATAAACAGCTAAATTGTTCCTGGAAAATATAAATATTTTAGGAAAGTTGTTTAATTTTATAGAAAGTTTTATAGAACAATTCCGGAAAGATCCTCGTCCCCGGAGACATGGGGGAACTCCAGAGACCCGTTCCCTGTCTAAAATCCCGGGGGACACGGTTCTCACTCAGAAGAGAGGTTCTCCCTTCACCGCCTAAAATCCCCGTACTCCCGTGAGAACGGCCCCGGACCATTAGCGCTAACCCCAATTAATTATATACTTTCCGTAAAATTAAAAAATGAATAATTAATCAACATTTTCAAACTTTTATAACTCCGCTTGGAGTGTTCAATTCAATCAGATTTCCGCAAACACCGCGTATTGTAGTTTCAGTCAGTCTTTTGTAATTCTCCTCAATTCTCTGCCCTGTCATAAGTTGATAAACCCGTGAATATTCTGGATAGACGAGAGGGGACAGACGGGAAAGCATCACATCTTGAAGTTTAAAAAATTTCAAAAAATTCAAAAAAAAAAATCAAAAAAATTTTCAAACTTTTTAGTTGTCCGTCATTCCTTCTAATTAAATGTAAAACTTGACAATTTCTTTCCAAAGCACAAATAACTGCATCTGCAGCAGAAATACCATCACCAACAATAATTACTGGATGATTTTTTGATTTTGTATTTGAAATGCAGTTTTTGAGGGAATTTAGGTCGTAAACGATTGAAGTTGAGTCATTGACAAACTGATGGAAAAATTGAGAGAAATATTTAAAATTTGATTTTTTGCATGTTTTAAATGGTTAAAAAATCACAAGAAAAATTTTTTAAATTTTAAAATTTTAAAAAAATTAAAAAAAAAATTTAAAAAAAAACCTCAAGCCTTCTCTGCTTATTTTTTCCACACGCAAGAACCACATTTCTGCAACGAATAATAAAATTCTCATGAGTAAGTGTATTAACACCATTTATTTTCCAGTAACTACCAGTATGTTTATTGTTCAATTTCTGGAAGAAAAAAAAACTAAAAAATATTTTTTAAAGTAAACCTTGATTTGTAAAACTTTTGTATTCGGCCTAAAATTCTTTAAAATGCCCATAACATTGCAATATGTATTTAAATAACTTCGAAATATTTTAGCGTTAAAGCGTTGATTGTTTAAGCACGGATCACCCATAAAGTCTTCAGCAAGTGAATAACCTGGCAAATCCATCCAATTGCTTATACTTACAGCTATTATCTGTTAAATTTAAAAAATATTTTGAAAATAAAAAAAAATAAAAAAAACATGTCATTGCCTTTTCCCTTGAGAAATTAAATTTTTCTAATTTAATCCATCACATACTATTTTTTTTTAACAATTTTTCAAATATTCTTTTTTATCTATTATGTTTTAAAAATATTCTTAAAAAATATTGGCGGCCCCATCCCTTGAAAACCGATTTCGAAAATATTTATATTAAAAATTACAGAGAGGAGAAAATGAAAAAAGTTAAAAATCTCTATTGTAAGCCCCAAAATATCCCCTTAAATCAAACCTCATCTTCAAAACCAGTCCAAGAACCTCCAATTGGTGTATCTCCCAATACAATGTGTGGAACAGAATTATTTGGAATTTTCCTCCATAAAACTGAAGATTTATTTGGTTTGTTGACATTTTCAATTGTTTGATCATTCGAAAATGAAGGTCTAGCGAGTGTATCATAGAGAGACCCAAATGGAGTTAAATTAGAAGTACTCTGTTCTGTTGAACTAACAAGAGTTGCAGCAGCATTTAAATCCTTAAAATTAAATTTAAAAGTAATAAAAAGGGAAAAATGTGACGAAAATGAAGAAAAAAATTTTGAAAAATTTTTAGAAAATTAAAAAATTTTTTTTTAATTTTAAAAAATCTTAGAAAAATGAATCAAAAATTATTTAAAAATTACTTGGAAAATAAGAGATTGGTTTTCAGCAGAAGAAAATTGTGCATGAATTTGAGGGTTTGGATGTGGATTGGAATTGTTATAAAATGGATGCCACCCTTCAAGCATTGCAGAAAGTGAAATTCCTGCTGGACCATTTCCTGAAATTTTTTTTTTAATTAAAAAATTGAATTTAAATGTATTAAAGCCAAAAGGTTTTGGTTTTAAATTTAAATATTCAATCAAAAATTAATTTAAAAATATAAAATTTACCTACCTACAATAACAGTATCTGTATCAATTTCAACATCTAAATCCTAAAATTAAAATTTTTTATTAAAAATTAATTAATTAAAAAACCTCTTTTTCCTCTTTTTCCTCTTTTTCTTCTATTTTTTCATTTACATTAATTTCACAAAGATCGCTACAATCAAAAAATGGAAAGTGCATTGCTTTTTTTAATAATTTTTAAATTAATTTAATTATGAAGAACAACAACAAGAATAAAAACAGCAGCAACAAATTGCCTCAATTTTAATTGGAATATTGTAGAAATTGAAAATCATAAGTTAATTGAATTTATTAGCTAGAAAATAAAAGAAAATACAATTATTAGAAATTTCGTATTTAAAATTTAATTAATCGCGAAAATACAGAATAAAAGAAATACAAAAATAAAACAGAATAACAAAATCATAATTATTTTAAAAAATACAAAATAAATACAAAAATAATTTAAAAATAAAAATCAGAGTTTATAAAAATGCAAAGCCTAAAAATGAATTTATTTTGATGATTAAAAAATTTTAAATAAATTTTTAATAAAATAAAAAATTAAAACATATGACAAATAAAATTTGTAAAATTTTTTTTCTAAATTTAAAAATAAATTTTATTATTGTTGTAATATTATTGTTGGCAGTTATTGTTAGTTATTTTAAAAAATACATTTAAAAATACAGAAAACACAATAATCTGAAAATATTAAAGAAAATACAAAATTACAGAGAAATACGGGGAATACGGAAAAATTAAAAATAAAATTTGATAAACATCCAAAAAAAATTAAAAAAAAATAAATAGCCAAATAATCACAAAGCACTCTACTAATAATTATAATTTTATGATTAATGATATAAACAATTTTATTATTAAATGAATTTATTTATGACTTTGTTATGGAATGAAAGAAAAATAAATTTTTTATTTATTTTTTAAAGATAAATAAAAAGATGTTTGGTTTGATGGAATAAAAATTTTAAAAAAAACCATTTTTATCATTGAGAGGAATTTCATAAGCAAAAATGATGTATTACAAAAGAATTAAAATAAAATACAAAAATTTAGAAAACACAAAATCAGAATCATTAAAAATACAAAAATCGTGAAGAAGAAATACAAAAACCGGAAAGAAAATCACAAAGAAAATATAAAAATATTCCGGAAAACACAACATCAGAATAATAAAAATACAATACATAATTTAAAAAAGTATTTCATAATTTAAAAATTACAAAATTAAAATTACAAAAGAAAAATGACGAAAAGAAAAAAATTTATTAAGAAAGAATTCTCAAGCATTTTGTTTTAATAAAAGTTTGTATTTTCTTTTAAAAATATAAAATACACTACAAATTTTATAGTGTGAATTGTGATTAAAAGAAATATAAATGTTTGATTTATTAGAATTTTTTTATGAGTTTTTAAGGTTATAATTTGTCATTTTTAAATTGGTAAAATAAATTAGAATTAAAAAGTTTTTTTTTTTAATTTTCTTAAATTTTTGAATTAATTTTCTAAATTTAATTTTAAATTTTATTTTCCCATAAATGAGAAAATTACTAAAATAATTTAAAATTTTAAATATTAAAAATTAAAAAACTAATATTCGTCTAAACGCCCAAAAATCATCTCAAGAAAAAAAAATATTAAAATGTTATCTCACATTTTAAAAAAGTAAAAATTAAAGCGGGGGTTTTAGCGATTTTTGTCATAAAATTAAAGTTAGAGTTTCCCTCAATGGGGCTATTTTTAAATTTTTAGAATTTTTCTTTAAGAAATAAATCTTTAGAAATTTTATGAAAAAGTAAAAATGAAGATTTAAAGGATAACAAAAGAAAATAAATAATAAAAAATATTTTGGGATCATTTGTCATCAATAGAAAAAAAAAATAAAAAAAGGTTTCGCAATAAAAATGTTGGTCAAACAAGTATTTTATATAAATCTGTTTATTTATCCTATCCTTATTAATAAAAATAAACAATACAAAAAATGAATCATTTATTTATTTGGAGCAAAAAAGGAGGGAGAAAAAGGGCAAAAATCTAATTAATTGATAAATTTTCTGTTGAAAAAATACAGAAAAACACAAAAAAATAAATTTATCTAATTGTTTTGTATTTTTATAAAAAAAAAGAGAAAAAGAACTTTTTATTAATTAGCAGCTAAAAGAGCTTAATATTTAGGTTACACAATAAAACAAGTTGGAAAAAGTTGGAAAAGTTTATCAAAAAGAAAAAGCAAAAATGCTGCTTTTTGTTTTAAAGTTGCAAGAGAGATTTTGATGGATTGATAGAGGTTAGAGAGTATAAATTAAATAGAGAATATATTAAACTTGGAGAGGCGGATATTTAATACTTTTTATTTAGAGAAATTAGAGAAAGAGAAAATATAAGAGAGAAAATGATTAATTTGTAAACATAAAGCTTTAAAATAAATTTTTTGCGTGGGTGACTAATTAAAAATTTTTAATTGGAATTTTAATAATTTTTCTAAAAAGTGAGATTAAAAATTAGTTAAAATAAAAATTGAAATTTTTTAAATTCTATTTGAATATAAAAATTAAATATTCCAATTAAAGTTACTTTTAATTGGAATAAAAATTAATTTCTGTCGTGTGTGAAAGCAGCTATTTAAATAAACAAAAAATTATTAATAAAAGATGAGGGTTTATTTTAGGGCTTTTAATAGAATTCTATTTTAAAAATAAAATTTTTTGAGGTATTTTTTAAGAAATTAAAACAAAAAAATTATTTAAAGTGGTTTCCCCTGAGGGGATTTTAAAAAAATAAATTTAAAAAACTCGACTTGATCCTCTAATAATTTAAAAAAATGTTAAACGTCTGAAGCACAATAAAAAGTTTAAATTTTTGTGTTTTAAAAGGTAAAAATTTTTAATGTAAACAAAAAAACCATTCGAGAATGGTTAAAAGAATAAACAATTTAAAAACCTAAACGTAACGAATGAATGGAAAGGAAACGAAAAATGTGTGAAAAGAGGAGAAAGAACAAAAAAATGAAGGGAAAACGTCCGCTAAAAATATATTTGTTTAGTTTTATTTAGGTGCTAGCGCATTCATCTTTTTAGCTTTGTCCAAAAATTATTTTTTTTTCTCGTTCTCGACTGCGTTGACGTTTTCTTTAGAGAGAGTAAAAAACATTAAAAATAATAGAGACGACCATAGCAACCGAAGATTGGACATAAAACGAGAAGAATGTTTTAAAGAAAATTAATTACATACTTAAAAGACCAAAATTTTAGATTTTTTTAATTTTTTTAAATATGTAAATGTAGTTGAACACATATTTTAAGTATTTGACATTGTTGAAAGGATTCTCTTCTTTGTTGTCAAATTTAAAATGAAAAATTCGTTTTTATGTTCTTTCTTTGTGCTTTGTGACAGATAAAATTTATACAATAAATTCATACAAAAAACTAATCAAATAAATACAAACTACCTATATGTTAAGTACACAATATAAATTAATTTTAGTTTTATGTGAGAAATATTTAAACAAAATAATTATATCTTATTAAATACGACTTAACGAGCTGAATTGAATGACACCAAAATTAACAAAATTGGACCATTTTGGACAAAGTTATGGACGATTGTAAAAACTTGTGCCAATTACCTACAGTAATTCTGAAAGTTGAAAAATATTTTGTCGCATTTTTGGTGTTTTGTAATTATAACATTTGAGTCTTAACATAATGTTTCCAAAAAAATCTGTGGAATTAAGGGTAGGGGACGATTCAGAGTAGCCGATTCAGAGTCGCCGATTCAGAGTACGCCGATTCAGAGTACGCCCATAACGCTTTTGATTTTAGACCGATCCGGATAATTCTTATATCGATTCGAAAGGTCTTTGGAATGGGGATTCTTTTTCTTAATTGGATCGACTTGATCTGAACATTCTACAAAAAGTTATAACCGAATAACTGACTTTTTCTGCCTGTAACATCATTTATTGCGTGTATCTATTTGAAAAATGATCGGAACATGTTGGCTCAGTTAAGAAAAAGAATCCCCAACCCGAGACCTTTCGAATGATAAAAGAATTATTCGGATCGGTCAAAAATCAAAAAAGTTATAGGTCAAAATCGGCGTACTCTGAATCGGCGACTCTGAATCGGCGACTCTGAATCGGCGACTCTGAATCGGCTACTCTGAATCGACCTTTACCGTGGAATTAACGAATCAGAGTATTTATTAATTTTGTATGAGGTGGGGGGATGCGAAATCAGAATTTCTATTCCGGAACGTTGTGTTTTCCGGAATTTTTTATTTTTGTGTTTTCTCAAAATCAGAATTTAAAATTTCTTTTGTATTTTTTTTCAGAATATATTTATTCTAATTTAATCATTTCTTTTAACAAAATGTTCCATAATATTGCCCCAACTGGTCTGCCTTCTCTGCCAGCATCAAAAGATAAATATGAACAACAAAATAAAATTGAAAGTGCCATTCTTTCTTCAATTAATGAAATTGTACAAACAAAAAATTCTTCTCTGGATCAAAAATTGATTTTAAATATGTCAAATTCTGATATTTTATTGCTTGTAAAAAGTTTGGACAGATTTTTTGCTCATGGGTATTTTTTTTAAAAATATATTTTTTTAAATTTTTCAATTTTAGTTTAATTAAAATTGATAAATGTTATTGGTCATTTGTTAGAGAATTAATTCCAAGTGAAGAAAGAATTGATTTAAAACAAAAATGGAATTGTTCTAATAGAAGAGAACTTTCGTTAGCTTGGCTGAAGGATTCGCTGAATAGGTTTTGAATTTTTTAAATTTTTTTGTTTGAGATTTTCTTTATTTTTAGACGTACTTTACAATTCCAAATGTTTGGTTTTATTGCTTGTAATGATTTACTTAAACGTTTACATTATGAACGAAATTCGTGTTTGCGCAACTTGATTTTGCTTAAACGTGTTTGTCTTTATTTGGATGATATTGCTGAATTTGAATTTTGTATTGAGGTTTCTTTTTAATTTTACGTTTGTTAAAGTTAGAAAAAGGTAGTCGTCGATTCTTAATATTTTTTGTTACAAATATTTTTTTATTTTTCCCAAAAATCATTTTTCTCTGGTATACGTTCTGTTAGTTCTTTCAAAATCTTTTTTCGCTTTCGCGGGGACTTTCACATGGTTTTTGGTCGAGATCAATAAAAGAATTAATTAAGAGCATTATTCGTCTTGAATTTAATTTTGAAATCTCTCGTTTTACAGCCTCCATATGTTTTTCGCATCGAAGATACACCAATCGCTCTACCACTAATTTCATCCCCAATCGACGGAACAATGTCTCCCGTTCAATCCACAATAAGTAATTCTCCTATAGCAAGTATAGCATTTGGAGGAATTAATTCAAACAATAATAATTCAATTGCAATGAATATACATCGAAAAAGACGTGAAAGTGCGGCTATAATGTCTACAAGTTTAAATTTTAAAGGATTTTTGTTTTAAATAAAATTTTTAGATGGTTCTTTTTGTGAAATTTCACGTAATTCTTATTTGGAAGGTTTAGTAGATGATTTACCTGAAGTGGATATTACGAAATTAACTGCTGGAGAAACTTCTGTTCAAAGTGCAAAAGAACAGGTTTTTCTTTTTTTAAATAGGATTTTGGGGTTGATTGTCACCCTTTAGGGTTGATTCCCTCACAAAAAAAGGAGGATGATGCTCATAAACAGTTCGTTTATTACCATTAACAATACGTTTTGGTACCATTCGGCGTCGCACGCCTAAAGACATTCAAATTAGTTTTGGAGATCTTTTTTCTACGGGCTGTTAATTAATCCAGAAATGTGCGTTATTTGAAATTATGGACGAAATTACCCCATATAATACAATAAAAATCGAATTTGTGGAATAATTACATTTAATTCTTTAATAGAAAACCCAGAGCCTCAATTATAACATTTTTATATTTAAAGAGTTATATTTTGGATCAAATGCTTCGAAATAAACGTAAAGGTTTTGCTTCATACAATAGCAATCCAAATTTTATTTTTGATGATGATGAAGAAGAAAAGGTGGAAGAAACCGAAGAATGTTCAAATTCTTTAATTCCTGATGATCCTTGTACAAGTAATAATTGGATTGAAATGAAAGAAGAAAATAAAGAAGAAGAAGAATTAAAAAATAAAAAGCAAATAAATTCAAATATTCCAAATATTTATTTGGACGGTTTTAATAAGAAAAGAGATTCAAAATTAATAGAAATTGCATTTTTAAATTCTTTGGCTTTACAAGAAAATAAAAGAAATGGAATAGATGATTCTAATTCTACTACAACACGTGAAGATGATGAATTGAGTCAATTGGGAGAAAATGAAACTTTGTTGGAAGGAGAAATTTTGTGAGAGGGTTTTTTTTAATTTATCCGATCTAAATTTAGGTCGGGGATCACTCCTTTTATTATATAAAACGTGGATCCCTTCCTTTTTCCAGATTTTTTTTTATTGAATGGAAAATTGAAAGAAATATTCTATTTATCTATCTAACATTTTGTGTTAATTCTTTTTTTTTTAATAATTTTTTAATAGGATGCAGAAAGATGAAATTCCCTAAACACATTTTTTGAAAAATCGATTTTTTGATAGACTTTCTCCATCGATATCTGATGAGATTTTTCGGGATGGAGGGAACCTTCAGTCGTGAATGACCATTAGGTGGATAACCGTGGGATTGTAACCGCCGTCTAACAAATATTCTGACAATTTTCAGCTTCATTTTATACTTTTAAAGCTTTTTTAGTTAAATTCCATAATTTAATCAATTTATTTTTCAGCTTAGACTCTGGCGAAATTATTCAACTTCAATTAGAATTATGCATAAAAGATGGAGAACGAATTCATCGTTTATTCCAAGTATTTACTGGACATGCTACAGGCCAATCATCATTTAAATATTTGTTAATAACTGACCAATTTGTTTATTTACTCGCTCCAAAAGATGAAAACAAAGATGGGAAAGACAAATCCAGTGGTTTTGAAAATATTAAAAATGTTGTAACTGGCACAAATCCAGAATTGGGTATATCTCCAGCTAGTGTAGTAATTGAAGAATTGGCAGCTGAAGCTTTTGAAAGAAATTCCAATAGACTTGTGAATGGAGAACCTCCGGTTAAATTTGAAATTTTGGTAAGGTTTATTTAAAGGGTAATTGTGATTTTTGGGTAGAGAACGGTCGGGTTTGGATTATAAAATTGTAAGAGGAAATGCTATACATATACGCTTAATTTCATGGTTATGTGTTTCTGTTGATTTTTTAAAACTTCCCTAGGCCTAAATGTCATCAGCTTATTTAGAAAATTTTTTAAAAAATTTTATTTTAATTCTTTTCTTTTTATAGATAGCCTTACCTCTAACTGATCTTGAACATTTAACAACATCTATTGATGCTCAAGTTTTATGTTTTCATTCAAAAAGCAGTAAATTCATAATTTCTCAAAATTCTTCTGGTCATCAACTAAAAACTTTTCTTGTCGAAACTTGTTCAAAAATTCTTGGAAAAACTATAGTTTTTGCTTTAAGAAGAACAATGGCAAATAAAATAGCTTTAGCTGCAGCAATGGATGCAATATATTCAAATTCTGAAAGTTCTTCATCAAATTCTGAAAAACAAAAAGATAAAATTACACCATTAACAATTACATCTTCACATTCTTCACATTTGGCAGTTGTTATAAAACGATTTTTGGCTAGTGAACTTGGACCGGTTTGTTTATTTTTAGATTTATTTTAATTTAATCAGATTCTCTCATTTTTAAAAATAAAATTTCACAATTTTAAAAAATAATCTAAAAATGTTTTGATCGTGAAAATAAAGTCATTGTCAAAATTGAGGAAATATTTTTGAAAAGTACTCTAAAATATGCCAAATTAATAATACTATTTGGAACTAAATTTTTCTTTTTAAAATAAAAAATAGAAAAATATTTTACCTTGGCCCCTCTCAGGAATTACGTTTCTTTTAATGGCTGTGGATAATTTAAATCATTTCTACATTTTTTTTATTTTTTTAAAGAGAGAACATGATATTTTTTACATGTCTTTAATTTATTGGCAACAAAATTTACATCAACATCAAAAATCTTTGGGTTCAACTTCATCACTTGAATGTTATATGTATATTAGAGAAATTTATCAAAGAAGTTGGAATCGTAAAACTATTGCACAATGGCAACAATCTTATTTGCTTTTGAGGTTTTTTTTTGTTATTTTTAATATTTTTAAAAATTAATTTCTTTAGAGGTTCAATGTTTTATCAATTTTCTGATTCTTCTTTTAAGTTTGCTCAGCGATCGTTGAATTTAAGGTAAAATTTGAGGAGGTTTAGTGGACTAAATATACTACCAAGGTTCGAATCCCTTTGGGGCCCCACATTTTTCTTTCATATTTAATTAAATTTTAATGTTTAATTTTTTTGATAAAATTATTTTTTTAATGAAAATTTTTTAATTTTTCAGAGATACAATGGAAGAAGTTTGCCGTATAGATTTAACCAATGATGAAAAATATGCTTTTCAAATAACATTTTCAACAGATGTCGCCGGTGATGGTTTATGTGCCTTACAAATTGGTTGTCCAAACGAAGAAATAATGAAGCGTTGGATTAGTGCTATTTCTATGGCTTTGTATGTTTCGGTTTGTTTAATTTTTTAAAATTAAAAAAAATTTTTTTAAGGGTGATAATCCCCCACCTGTTGCTTGTATGGCTATTTTAACATCAACTCATTTGGTTTTTGCTCAAGAGGGAGTTAATTGTGCTGTTGATGGATTTATGAGAGGACTTTGTTCAATAAGTCGTGAAGAATGTAGCAAAGCTGAAATGTTGGTTTTTGGGAAAAATTAATTTTCTGGTTGAAGTTCCTTTCCCTTCCTTTTAAAAAATTTTCTGACCCTTCCTTTATATTCCTATTTTTGAACAGATATGCTATTCACACTGAATTTAATACTGGATTAATGATTCGCCGAAATGATGGTTCATCAGAAGATGAATGGCTTTTATTCCGTGAACGTTTCGAACTTGACCGTATAGTTAACTGTTTACGTGAGAGATGGGAATTAAAAGTAATTTTTTGTGGTGATATTGAAGTAGAAAAAATAGAGGAAATTGAAAATTTAGAATTTAATGAAAATTCAAACAAAAAAGATTTTGTTAAAAAATTGGTCTTAGAATGCTCTCAAATGACTAATTTATGGCGTGTTATGCCGATAGATTCTGTTGATGATTCGAGGCATTTTTGAAAAATTTTATTTCTTTATTTAAGTTACTTCTAATTTAAATATCTGCCTTTAAAAATTTTTCCTATTATTTTTATTTTATACTAACATAAAAGTAACCTTTAAAGCCTAAAAATTTGAAAGGAAATTTTTTGATTAAAAATTTCTTTCCTTCCCCTTTCTTAAAAATTATTTTTTATTTCCTTGCCTAGTTAAGAAACCCTAGCTATTTTTAAAAATACCATATTTTTAAAAAGTTTTTCTTTCTGCTTTTTCAATTTAATAATGGTTTTTGAATATCCCAAAAAATTTCTATTTTAAAAATAAAAATATAAAAAATATGGTTTATATTTTTAACGCCTTCGAGAGCTTTGTGTCTTTAAATTCAAATACAAAAAATTAATTTAATCTTTTTTATCCCGTTGCTCATTTATTCAGCTTTTATATAAAATTCAAAAAAAAAATATATTTTCCTTTCTTCATTTAAAAAAGTCTATTTTTATGATGAATTTTTGTACTATATTATCTATGTATTTTTTCTAATTGAACGAATAAATATTGAAAAAATATTTTTTTTATTTTTGATTTTCTTAATATGTTTTTAACTTAAAATTTTACTTTCATTCTTAAAATGCTTTAACTTTTTATTTTATTAGATTTATGCTTTCAAGTTCTAGAACTAAAACTGGCAGAATAATTAATTTGGCTGTCTGCACGGTTTATTTTAATTAAATAGATTTTTAATTAATTTAAATTTTTAGGTTAATCAATGGGCACTTGATTTTACTGGAAATAAGGAGAGAATATTGAAAAGTATGTTTTTGGTTTTAATATCTTTTCTCGAGAAATTATTTTTTAGCTTGTCGGGATGCTTACGAGAAAGGATCAAAAATTCGTCTTGGCCCAGAATTAGAAATACCTGGCTATAATTGTCTTGATCATTTTCATGAACTTGACACTGAAATTCATTCATGGGAAGTTTTGAAAGAAATTGTTGATGAATCGATTAAAGTTTGGGATTTTTTAAATTTCTTTCGAATTTTATTTTAAAGATGCCTGATTTATTAATCGTCACAGGAATGCCAATTCGTTATAGATTGGGAGTTTATAATTGTATGGTTTCTTTGGCTAATGGACGCCTAATTTTTGTTTACCCCAAAACTGTTTTGGCAAATGATGATATTTATAGAGAAGCAAGGTTGGATTTTTTTGTAAAGGAATTCTTTTCATTTTCCTTTTTAGATGGTTCGTCTCCTGGGTACATAAAAACAAAATTGTTGATTTTAAATTAAATCCTGATTATGGATTTTCTCAGGTTTTTTAAACAATTTTTAATTAAAAAAAAATTCTAAAGGAATCTGTCCCTTTCGGAAATGGTTTTATTGAATCAAAAGATGGTGTTAAAATAGGCTTTGAAATGTGTGAAGAAATGTGGACTGCTCGTTCACCAAGTAATGATTTGGCATTACAAGGAGTTGATATTATTTGTAATTCTAGTGGAAGTCATCATGTTCTTGGAAAATCTTATAGAAGAATCAAACAATTAGTTCTTGGAATTACTTCAAAGGTTTTTTTCTTTAATTTTTTTATATAAATTTTGATAAGAAAAATTGACATTTCACTTTCGATTTTTTAAAAGGGTTATTTGCATATTTTTCCCAAAAGGGTCAGATAAAAATGGTCATTTACCTAAAAAAAAATTTTTTTTTCTCTAAATTTATAAGTTCAGTTAGGAGGTATTTATATGTACTCAAATCATCGAGGAATGGATGGCGAACGTGTTTATTTCGATGGAATGTCTTCAATTGCCCAAAACAATGATCTTTATGCACATATACCTCAATTTGATTTGGAAGATACTTGTACTAAGAATTGTTTATTAAATTTGGATAAAACAACTGTTTATAGAGGAAATATTGCGAGTACTTGTCAAGAGGTTTTTAATTTAAATTTTATTTCTAATTTTATTGACGAGTGTCCGCAATTCTGCAAATATAAATTTTATATTTTGCGGGCAAAAATTGCGGACTTTTCTTTCCTTACAATTTTTAATAATTTTTAAAGTCGAGTCGTTCTGGGGATATGCCAATAGTTAATTTTGATGCAATTCTTTTAAACTCAAATACGCGTAATCAACAACTTTCACTTCCAATAGAAGTTAAACCTTTAAGTGATGTTGAGGAACTTTGTCATGCACCAGCTGCGTTAGTAGATTTATAAAAGTTTCTTTTAATTTTTAACAATTTTTAGATGGATGTGGCATTATTTGAGGAGAAGTAAACAGGTAATTTATTTAGAAATAATTTTTGAATAAATTTTCTTTTTTAGAGCGGCTTTTTCCTTCCTCTGTCTGGTGGTCAAGATAGCTCTTCTGTTGCATTAATGGTTAGATTAATGTGTGAAAAAATTTCTGAAGCTGTTCGATTAAATCCAGGTTTTAACGAATTGGAATGATTTTTAAAAAATAATTTTTTAGATTCTAATGATCCTGCCTATTTTTTAGAAGGCAAAAAAGTCAATTCTGACCCTTCTTTGTTGTGTAAACGAATACTTTTTACTTGTTATATGTGTTCAAAAAATTCTTCACAAATGACGAAAGATTTGGCTGATGGTTTGGCAAAAGATATTAATGCAAATCATTCAAAGTAAATATTTAGTTTGTTTTTAATTTTTACTTCCTGTTTGAGACTCTTCTTTTATTTTGTGAAATTAGTTATAAGTAATTTTATAATAATTTGTGTTTTGTTGTTTGTGGTTTAGTTGGTGGTATTCTTGAATTGATTAACAAAACTTCGGTTTGATTCATTGGAGTTCTGTTGTAGTTTTTTTCTTTCTTTCTTCTTATAATTCTTTCTAAATTTTTTAAAATAATTCTTTTTTAATTTTTAGTATTATTATTGATTCAATTGTTGATAGTTGTTTAGAAACACTTAATTTTACTCCACAATATGAGGTTTCTTTTTTCTTAATTTTATTAAAAATTAATTTAAATTTTAAAGTCCCCAGACAAAAGAGAAGGTATCGCCTTACAAAATTTACAAGCTAGAACAAGAATGTTATTGGCTTATTTACATGCACAAACAGCTTTAATAACACAAGGACGTTGAGTTTTTTATTTCTAACTTTAAATTAAATTTTAACTTAGGCAGGTACTGGAAATTTACTTGTACTTGGTGCTTCTAATGTTGATGAAAGGTTTTTTTAGATTTTTTATAAAAATATTAAAATGAGAAAATTTTATTTTTTCAGTTTGGTTGGGTACGTCACCAAATACGGTAAATATTTTTTATTTTATTTAAAAAATAAATTTTTAAAAATATTTTTTACAGATTGTTCTTCAGCAGACTTAAATCCAATTGGAGCTATTTCAAAACATGATTTAAGAAAATTTCTTCAATATGTTAATTCTACACATAAATTTGTTCATTTACAAGGGTTTGGAATTAAAGAAAAAATTTTTTTTTTATTTTTTGGGAGAGTAGTGACATCTGATCCCAATAATTTTTAAATTTAAAAATTTCTTTTTCTTTCTAAAGAATTATCGATTCAATACCAACAGCAGAATTGAGACCTCTAAAAAATGGACAAATAGTCCAAACAGATGAAGAAGATATTGGATTAACATATAATGAATTATCTGAATTTGGAAAATTACGAAAACCTGAATGTTTAGGTCCTGTTGGAATTTTTAAAAATTTGTTACATTTTTGGAATGAAAAATATAACTATGAAACGGTTTTTTTAATTTAAAAATTAATTTTAATTAATTATTTTCTATAGATTGCCCAAAAAGTGGAAATATTCTTTAAACGTTATACAATAAATCGACATAAAGCTACAATTGCTACTCCAGGTTAATTTTTCTTTATATTTTTGTCTTTTTGACAAGAACAAAAAAGAACTTACTGAAATTTATGAGTAGAAATTTGACTGGGTCTGACCCCAGAGATGAAGATGTCCCTTCCGGGGAAAAAAGAAAATATTTTTTAGGCTCCTGAGTTTTCCTTCTTTATTATCTTTTTATTTTTCCATTCGAAGGTCAGAAATCTAATAAAATATTTTAAATTATCATCTCTAGTCTCTTCTAAATTTTCTCAAATTTTTTCTAAAAATTTCCTTTCTCTTTTAAAGCTTATCATGCCAATACATACAGCAATGATGACCATAGAAATGATCATCGACCATTCTTATATCCAGATTTTTCTCATCAATTTAATAAAATACGTGAATTTGTTAAAGAATTGAATTTTAGAAAATAATTTTAAATATTTAATAAATTATTATTTAATTTTTTTTTGAATTTTTTTGATGATGTTTTTAAAAACATTTTTATTATCTTTTTTTTTTGAATATTATTAATGATCTTTTTAAAATAAATTTAAAATTTTTGGATTTAATTGGATTAATTTTCTAGATCAATTAAACAAGCCAAGAATTATTTTTAAATTAATTTATTTTAAATTTTAATGTCACAAAGGCAATTAAAAAATCAAGTAATTCAACTTTATCGAACGGTTAGTGAATTCTTTTTTTTAATTAATTTTTCTTTTAATTAATTTAAAGCTTTATTATATGGGAAAGGAATATCCAAAAGGCTCTCTTTGGTTTCACGAAAGATTAAAAAATGCATTTATTCGAAATAAAGATGTTGAAGACGAACAAAAGATTAAAGATTTAATTAAAAGAGGTGATTATGTTGTTAAAGAATTGGAGTCTTTATATCAATTGAGAAAATATAGAGCACTAAAAAGCCGTTATTATGATTGAAAAACATAAGGTTCAATTTAATTTTAAGGGATTTTTTAAATTTTATTTTTTTGGGGAGGGAGGAGCCTTGGAAAATTTTTAAATAATATTTTAAATAATACTTTGCAATAACATTTCGGAAATAGTTCCCTAGATCTTGAAACTATAATGTAATATATGTTCCACCTTTAGTCAATTTTATATATGCCAAAAAAAACTAAAATTTTATTTTAAAATGAATGGCCTTCACATTAATTACTTGTCATATTTTTAAATTTCTTTTTCTAATAATGTAGATTATTTAATTTACTAAAAATAAATTTTTATCTTTCAATTTTTAAATTTTTAATTTATTAATTTAAATATCTCAATTATTTTTAATTGTTTTAAATTAAAAATTTATTTAGAAAATTTAAAAAAAATATGGTTAATTGTCAAGAATGTACTGAGCGTCAAGCAAAAATAAAAACTTCAAAAGACGGCCATCCAAGATGTGTTGAATGTTTTAACCAGTGGTTTGAAGAGGTTTTTATTTTTTAAATTAATTTTGTTTTTCATTTCTCAGGACGTACACAAAACTATTTTGGAAACAAAAATATTTAATTCTGGTGAGAGAATAGGAATTGGTGTATCCGGAGGAAAAGATTCCACAGTATTGGCTGAAGTATTAAACAAATTAAATAAAAAGTATTCTTATGGATTAGAATTAGTGCTTTTATGTGTGGATGAAGGAATTGAAGGTTTTTTATTTTGAAATTTATTTTTATGGTTTACGGGGAATTTAGATTGTTGGGACTTTGGGTTGAGGCGTGGGGGACTTTCTGGGAGAAATCCAAGTTTCTTTGATTCTAGCGGGACGGGAGCAACTCAAGTCGGAAACCTCTTCCGACTTGAGTTGAAGGAAAATTCCCCGGGAATTTTTAAAAAATTAAAACAAAAATTCCCCCATTTTCTTTTAAAGGTTACAGAGACGATTCAATAAAAGAAGTTCTCAAAACAGAAATTAACCTCTCTTTACCTTTAAAAATAATTAGCTACAAACAACTTTATGGTTGGACAATGGATGAAATTGTAGCAAAAATTGGAAGAAAAAATAATTGTACTTTTTGTGGGGTTTTTCGTCGTCAAGCTTTAGACAGGGCAGCTTTAAATATGAAAGTATTAAAATTAGCTACTGGACATAATGCTGATGATGGGGCCGAAACAATTTTAATGAATATATTAAGAGGAGATTTGGGTAGATTACAAAGAGGAGGAATTAATTTTAATAATAATAATGAAGAAGATGATGAATTATTGCCTAGAGTTAAACCGTTGAAATATTCTTTTGAGAAGGTAAGGGTAAGAGGACGGTTGAGTGCGAGAAATCGAGTGCCACGAAGACACTTAAAAAGTCTGCACTCAACCAGCCTATTTTTAATTTTTAAAATTAAAGAAATTTTTATAAGGTCGGTTGGGTGCGAGAAATTTGAGTGTTTTGAAACATTGAAACAGCTAGCACTCAACTGGCCTGTTTTTCTTTAAAATTTTCAAAGACTTTTAAAAAAAAATTTTATTTTTTAAATTTTCAGGACATTGTCATGTACGCACACTTTAACAAATTAAACTATTTTTGTACTGAATGTATTTATTCTCCAAATGCTTATCGGATGAATGCACGCTCATTTATTAAAGAATTGGAAAGGATAAGGCCTAGAGCAATTTTGGATATTGTCCGTTCAGGAGAACAATTTAAATTACGTGCAAATGTAACAGAACAAATATTGTCAAAATGTGCACAGTGTGGTTATATAACAAGTCAGAAATATTGTAAAGCCTGTCTGCTCCTCTATGGATTAAATAACGATGACCCAACTGTTGGAATTGCTAGGGTTTGTGTTTTGAAATATTATTCCTCATTTTTTACAAAATACCAACTACGGGTATGACGGACAAAACGACAATTAAGGGAAATAGACAAAATATCAACTAGGAGGTAGAGACAAAATGTCAGTTAGGTGTTACGGACATGATGCCAACAAAGGTGATAGCGGACAAAACGTCAATAAGGGGATATTGGACGAAATATTCACTAGAGGAAATGGACAAAACGTTAATTAAAAAAATATTTTTAGAAGTCAAAATGGCTGGCGAAGCTGGATATGGAAACTGAACGTTCTAAATCAGCAAAAAATGGGGAAGAATTAAATTTAAACAACACAACTAACCTAGCTATTGAGAACAATAATTGTGGATCTACGTATGGCTGTGGTTGTAAAAATAAGTTTAATGATTTTTAAAATTAATCTTGTTGACAAAAAATTCCTTTTTATTAAACAAATATATATCAATTAAATGAATAGGAAAGCAGGGGTAGAAGCGCAAAATATTTTTTAGAAAGACCTCAAAAAGAGGAAAAAAGAAAAAACACTGAAAAAGGCGTCGAAAAAGCGGAGAAATACGTGAAAATTTGGGGGAAACTGGTTAAAATTTCTTGTTAAAAGAAAAGTTTGTAGTAAAACAATTCAAATTAGTTCTAATCTTCAAATTCAATTAGTGCGTGTTTGTGATCATTCTTTTTTGCCCTACCCTTTGATCTGTTAATGTTCATTTGCTTCTTTTGTTCACCAAACTGGACTAGCTGAATAAGGGGGAATTAATGGAGAAATTAAAAAGAATATTAGGAAATTTTATAAGAATTTTTTTCGAGGCCCAGCTGTCGATGATTTGAAGGAATGTGTGTCCCAAAGGGTTAACAAAAATTTAAAAAATTAAAAATCTACTAACCCGCTCAATCTTTTGCGATTTGCTCATTTTCACAGGTTCTTCAACCGAGAGAACAGGTCCAAGATCAAAAAGTTCCCTCAAGACTTCATTTTTGGTTAAATGTCCATTTAAATCACTCTAAAATATTTTTTAATTAAAGAAATTTTTAAAAATAAAAAGAAAACCTTTAATAACTGACAAAGCAAATCATATAACAATTTATGATGACATTTTCGAATATTTAAAGTTTCACGTTTATTAAAACGAACAGATAATTGAGAAAGTTTTTCATTACAAATAACATCATTAATATGTCGAAATGTTAGTTTTTGAAGTTTTTTGTCTCTTTTTGCACGATTTTTTGAAGAATCTGCTGCTAAATTGCCGAGAAGTTGTTCCAAATAATTTTGATTGCTGTTAAATAAGAGAACGTTTTTTCGAATTTTTTAAAAGAAAATAGATTATCTAACCCTTGGGATTTTTAGACTTTAAGTCTGAAAATTTGAGTATTTCTGAAATTTGAGTATTTGTGAGTCCAAGGAATCGAAACTGCCAAAATAGGAAATCGAAAAAAAGGAAAAATTCGATTTTTTAGAAATAGGCAAAAATGATAGAGATATTTGGAAGGAAAAAGAAAACAGAAAAATAATAAAATTAATCAGAAAAATAGTTTAAAAATAAAAACCTAAATTGAAATTCGTCATCAATATTTTCAACACCAATTTCATATAAAATCATCAATGCCTCTCCAGCTGAAATACGTGCTTCAACTGTTGTAGACTCCAGAAAAGAGCAAATTCTCGGTTGCATTTCTTCAATTTGGGTTGAAATAAAAACAGAATCAAACTGAAAAAATAATTTAAAAAATATTTAAAAAAAAAAAGAAATAACCCGTTCAAGAAGTAAAGACCAAGATGCTAAAGCAGAAGAAAAAAGAGAAGTACCACCAACACCTACTGGTTTCATTGCTGACCAAATACTTTTAAGTGTTTGCATTGTTTCCAAGCGATGGATGTGACTCTGCAAAGAATATAAGAAAAATTTTAAAATCAATAAAAAATTAAAAAAAAACCTCAACACTCAAATAAACACAAAGTCCAATAGCCTGAGCGCAGGAAGAACGAACAACCTCAGAAGCGCTCACATCAGCACAGATCTGACACATTAAATTGACAATCTCACAAATATCATCTTCAATCCCAACACCTCAAAATCCAAGAAAATAAAAAATTTTAAAATAGAAAAAACTTACCAAGTTGTAAACTCAACAAAGCAGCCAAAGAACAAACACGCATAGCTTCCTCAACTGTTCTTTTTAAATTATTTAAAATGATTTCTGAAATTGTTCCACGCCATTTTTCGACACTTTCAGGAATACAATTTTTGTTTAAGACAAGCAAAAGATTGTCAATTGCTCGAAGACGTGTTTCTATTCTTTAAAATATTTTTAAAATTATCTTGGTAGTACTTCGTAGTTAATACCTCTTGTCCTGTGCATTTTCTACCAAATCGCCAAAAGAGTCAACCAAACTGGCAAAATCGTTCTCGTTATCTTAAAAAGAATTATGTATAATCAGATGGGAGAGGAAACGAAGAAAACTAATTTTACACCTGTTAAAGGTTAACAATAAATACTAAAAATTCAGCGGTGTAAATAGAAGAAAGGTTTTGTAAAAATAAGAAGGAAAATAGAAAAAATCAAGTTTGGGATACGAACCTCTTTTTTAAGTAAAACTTAACAAAATTAAAAAAATCAAACCAGAATCAGCACCACCACCCTCTCCAACTACTGATGTTGAATAAACAGACTCCAAATCACTCGTATCACTCAAATCAGGCCCTCCAATCGACCCTCCACCTTTAAAATAAAATTTCAAAATTTTCTAAAAATTATTAAAAAAAACCTTTCCCTCCAATTGCCACACTTAAAGGTACAGCCAAAGTAACTTTATTTGTATTTCTCTTCTTTCCCATTATTAAGCGTTTGGTATAGAAAAACTTTCAATAAAATTTCCTCTAGAAAATTGACGACGACTTTTTCGTTTTCTTTTAAGTGGTTGACAATCAAATATTTCGACAATTTGTTGTTTATTATAATACTTTAGATTCTCAGACATATGAAGATTGACGAGTTTTTATATTTTTTAGTTTAGAGGAGCGTTAAACGCCTCTTAATTTTAGCTTAAAAATGTTTTTAAATTTGTAAAGGAAAATTTAAAAAATATTTAAAAATGGATAATAATCCAATAAAAAATAGAGGAAAGAAATTAATAGACATCTTTATTTTAATTTTTTGAATAAATCAATAGACAGGTCTCCACGTTGACAAAAAGAGAAAAAAAAGTTTTTGCATGAGTTAACTTGTGATCCTTGGAAGTGAAGGGGCTGGACGAAAGAATTTTTTGAGTGACGGGAAGACAAAAATAAAATGATATTCTTCCAAAAAAGGAAGGTCTCCCAGTTTTTTTAAAAAAGGAAAAAAATTTTTTTGAATATTTTGGAAAATAAGTTTTTTCAAGGATTTTCAAGGACCTTACAACTCAACAAATAAAAGACAAAAATCCATGAGATCTAGACCTGAGCAAAAAATAAACTTTTCTTTTAATATCATCCATAAAATCTTTAACTAATTAATCATAATAACGCAAAGGATAGCGTGAACGGCCATTATAATGAACAGAACCGTTTCTAGAAAAGTTGTTGGAAAGAAAATGACGACTGAAAAAATAAAGGAAAAATAAAAAATAAAATTAATTTATAGTAGAAAAATAATTTTTTAAAAGTATTTTGAAATAAATAAAAGAACTACAAAATTATTTCATCACAAAAAAATTGTGAAATCGAAAAAGCAATTCGCTTATTAATTTTAGTCTTTTTCTTTAATATACTCTTATTTTTGTGAAGTATTTTTTTAAATAATTTTAAATAAATTTCAAAATGTGAAATGTGCTAAAATATCTAAAAATATTTAAAATAAAATCGTCATCCAACGGAAATTGTGATGAAATTAAAAAAATAAACTACCAAAACTGATAATTTGTTTAATCATTAAAATATTATTTCAAAACACTTTTTTAAATAAAAAAAATAAAAAATAAAAAAAAATTACTTAGGTCCAGCATAACTAGTCACTGAATAATCCACCCTGACACGAACTCCATTTATTTTTGCATTGGCCAAGCCCTCCCTTGCCTTTAAAAAAATTAAAATTCTGAATTTTTTTTGAATTGTTAACCTGTGTAGCATCTTTAATTCGCTTAAAGTAAATAAAACCATATCCTCGTGAATCTCCATAGAGTTTATCATAAACAATTTGTACACTATCCACAGTTCCAAAATTTTCAAAAATACGTCGGAGATCTTTTTCTGTTGTGTTCTAAACGGAAAAATTAATTTAAAAATTCTTACTTAAATTAAAAAAGAAACCTTTGTCATTCCAAATATTCCAAGACAATTGCTTGGTTCTGGATTATCACGCCCATCATTATGGCGAGGACGTCCACCGTAGTTAGAAGAACGCGAAAATTGGCGTTCATGAGATCGACTGAATTTTTAAATTAATATTCTGTTATTATTTGTGAAGATACCTTCGGCTCCGATTTCTTCGATAATGTCGAGGCTTCGCCGTGCTTAAATTTTTAAAATGTGAGAAGAAAAGAAATTGTAAAAATAAACCTTTCAGCCGATGTTGAAGAATCACGACGACGCTTTCTATCTTCAGGACTGTAATCCTGAAAAGGGAGAATTATTTTTGAAAAGATTTAATTAAGAAATTTACCCTTGATCGTCTTTTGGAGGAATTAAACATTGTAGAATTTCAATAAAATTTAGAGATGCAACGAAGCAGAAATAATAGTTTTTGGGGTAGATATGGATGAAAAGTAATGTTTTAAATTGAATAATCGCTTAAATTATTAAATTTTAAGTTCATTAAATTAAAACAAGGCATTAAAAAGTAAAAAATTAAAAACTACTTAAAAAAATTTTTTTTCAAAAAAAGGAAATAACCACATTATGCCAAAGTTAACGATTTTTGAATATTTAAATACCGAAAATTTCAAAAACTACGAAATTTCTTTATTTTTTCGCTTCTAGTCGAAAATTATCTTACTAATTCCTACATACATTCATAAGTATTTTGCCTGCTTTGCTTCTTTTAGTAACAAAAATAAATTTACGAATGAATTTTCAAAGTTTTTCTCTTATTATCTTAAATATCTTATTAAACGTCATTATTGTTATTTCTTTTACAACTTCTCCTCAATGGGTTATGCAGGTAAAAAGAACTTTTTTAATTTAATAAAATTTCTAAAAACAATTATAGCGCAAAAGTGATCGTTACAAATTTAATGAACGATGTATGAATAGGCAAAAAGATGAACTCGAACGTTTTGGATTGCAACCTTTGCGTGCTGTTGTTGCGTTAGAAAATAGTTCACTCTGGCTGCGTTGTTTTGAATGGTTTGTATGAGACTTTAGAAAGTATTTACTTTCTTTTTTAAGTCTTCATCCAGACGATGCTGATGAATTGGAAGATAAATGGAAACCAAGTCCTTCGGTTTATTTGTTTTTGAATATTTTTCAATTTTATTTTTAGGCAATTGGTCGTAGAATACAATCAATGCTTAAATTCATCAAAGAGGTAACCTTTAGAGATTTGATTCTCTAAAATATTTTAAATTTAGAAAATTGCTCAAGCGAAAAAACACAAAAGAAGACCAACAGTTATCGATGAACTGGCTAAATATTACTGGCAAAAAAGTGTCAAACTTGAAAATAGAACAATCTGGAAGAAAGCAACGTATACATTCAATGAAAAAGGGAGGGGCTTACAAGACGAAGTAATGGATTTTATTGACAGGTTAGCTTTTTTCGATGATTTTTCAAATAAATTTTTCTAATTTTTTAGAATTTTCTCTAAAGACAAGGACAAAAAGGCCAAAAAAGGAGAATTACGAAATATGTTCCTTGGTGACCATTATGAATTGGAACTCCGAAAATTAACTGCAGCTGATCATTCAGGATGGTATCGTTGTGTTGGTGAGCGCGAAAAGAAGATTGTTGAAGAGAAGAAAGAAGTTAAAACAACGGTTAAAACGACAACAAAAAAGCCGACGGGCAAGAAAACTGAACGACCTAAAAAGGAATCAAAACCCAAAAATACTTATTTGGATATTGCTCAAATTCAATTTCTTGACGTTGTCCCAACAATGAAAATTAGAATGGTATAAAATATTATTTATTTTTTCCGGGAGGAGTGGGGCATTTTTAAAAATTTTAGGTTCACGTTGATAACTCTGAAGATTCTTGTGCAAATAAAAACGTTGAATTGTGGGTATGTAATCAATTACCGCCTCTAGAAAAATCTGAAGCCCAAAGAAAATTTGAAAATTTTTTCATTTCTGATGGTTTTGACAATCTTTTGGAAGTTTACGGTCGTGTAACAGAATGGAGTCAATGCAATAAATGTGGAATTCGTTTTGGAGAAACTAGACGTACTGTGCAATGCTATATAAGGGTAAGTTTTTCGGGGAAGGAAAATAGGGGAGGAGGAGGTTTTGTGACTGGGTGGGCGTCGATGTTTGTCTCCTTTGTAATCATTTCCCATAAATTTTTGGGGCCGCCTTCATTCTTTAACATGCTGAGAATTACTTCTAGCTTCCACCGTTGCATTGTAGCATTATATTTTGCGGACAATAATTCGGATTTAACTTTTAATAAATTTTTTTCCAGAGAAAGCCAATTTCTCAAGTTCCTGATTTTTCTGATTATACCAAAAAAGGACTTGATGTTTTTATTTTATTTGGTGAACTTCCATGTTTGAGTTCTTTAATTCCTTTAAATGTTCGCAATGCAATAAAAAATCTTGATCTTACTGTTGTTGAAGAATATACAGAATGCAGAGTATTTTTTAATTTTGAATTTTAAATGATTAAAAAATTTTTTTTTAGATTTCTTGTGTAGATTCAGGAAAGGACACTAAATTACCTCGAAATGTGACTTTGGAAGAAGAAGGAAAAGTGGAGGTTGTTGATGTACTTGAACCTGGAGAATATAGTACAGATGAAAGATTGCCTCCTTTAGCACCGCCAATCATTCGGCGAACAATTTTTGTATGAATTTTTATTAAAATTTTTTTGAAAGGAATAGATGGTGGAGGGTCAAATCAGTTCAAGTTAAGAATTAAAAATTAAATTTTTAGGCAACCGAAAGTCAAACACTTTTGCTCGATTGTTCCAACCAAGATGGGCTTTCTTTAATTTGGCGCAGAAATTTTGAAGAATTAAATAACAGCCATATTTTTGCTACCAACGAAACAAAACGTCTTCAATTAACATCGAATGGCCAATTAATTATTCAAAATATTATGGCTAAAGACGGTGGATTTTACTCGTTAGTTTTTAATTTAATTTTAAATAATTTTTATTTTCAACAATTTATAGCTGCACAGGCTTTCCAAGTGGTCACATTTTTCGCACTTTCCGCATAATTTATTTGGCTGGTGATAAAACAAAGGATTTTTTGGAGAAAGTTACAATTGTTTTTCGGGTTATTTTATTCTTTTATTTGTTAATTTTAATGATTGATTTACTTAGTAGGCATGCACCAAATGTTTAAATTTAAATGTTTAAGGGCAGTTCATCTTTTTGGATTTGAATTTTTAGAGGGTAACAGTCCATTATAATTTTATCTGGCAAGGAACCTTGGCCAAATAAATTTTTAATTTGGGTTATTATATAAGTTGAACTGCTTTATTTTCTTTAAATTCCCAGTGATTATTGTTTTATTTATTTAAGTTTAATATTTTCTTTACTGTCTAAACAAATTTAAAAATTTTAAATCACAGAATATTTTCAATGATTTTAACTATCTTTTTTATATTTTGTATTAATTTAATATTTCAAGATTTTTTAAAATTAATTTGTCTTTTTAATTATGAAAGTGCCAGGCTACGTCTAGACAGGAAAACTAACCGTCACGAGAGATATAATTAAATAATAAGAGACGCCAGACAGTTAACCTTGTGCCGGCAAAGCAAAAAAACTCAATATTTAACGTCTTTAAAACCTGGGGTTTTATGAGTCAGAATTGTCTTTAAAAAATTAATTTTTTAGATTACCTGTTTTTTGTTAGATGTTGAATTTTCTGTTAGACTGGCTTATGTTTCTGGCACTTTTTAATTTTTATTTTTCAGATTTTTAATTATCAGAATGGATTATTTTTGCAATTTCAAAATTTTCATTATTTTCTTACTGCTACCTTTTTTGCTTTCTTCAGATTTCAAGACAAATGACAACAAAAAGATTGAATCAGAAATTCGAAAAAAGTTTTCAGAACATAAGGTTTTATTTAAATAATATTAATGCTTTTTTGGATTTATAAGACTTTGACTGGTTAAGTCATTCAAACTTAAATAAAAAATATTTTCTCAAGGTCCAAGGTTTTTTAAAAATAATTTTTATTTTTATAGCAATTTGTAAATCCGCCAATGAAAAATAGTGAATTATTATGTAGATGTAATCATAATGGCTGTAGTGGTGAAATTACTGATATTGCTGGATCTAAATATGAAGGAATATGCAGAGCACACAGCGGAGGACAATGTAGAAGAATGGTCCATTTGGGAAAGGATAGGAAAATTAATGAAGTTGTTCTTTCGTATGTTTTTTGATTTTCTTTGAAAAAATTATTTTAATTTTTTAGGTGCATGCATAATGACCAATTAGTTCCTAAAGAGCGTCCTTTTGTCTGTCAGAGCGTTAATACATCACAACTTGTCCAAATTGTTCAGTGTTGTAAAGATGGTTCTTTTTGCAATGATAGAAAGGTTTTTTTAAATTTTAGTCAAAATCTAATTTTTATTCTAAATTTTTTAAAGTTTATTTTTTAAAGTTTACCCTTGAAGAACTTGAACAAGGTTATACAGAAATTACAAACAATATTGACACCACATCAAGTTCTTCATATTGGTATTTTCTCTTACTTTTTGCTGTTTCTGTGCTTTTCTCTGGATTTGGACTTTGTGTTGGAATTAATTGTGGTGGAAGAATTAAAAAGAGAATAAAGAGATCTTTTGATAATTTTGTTACTCGTTTGAGACAGTTTTAGTATGTTTTTTTTTTAAATTTTTATTTGGGCTTTTTATTCCGGGGCTTCAGTTTTGTCCGCAAATTTTAATCCGCAAATATTGATCTTCATAAAATTGAACTTTTAGCAATCGTCGTTTAAGTTCTCGAAGAAATAACGATAATTTACCTATGGAAGAAGTTTATAGAACAGGCGAAGAAGAAGATGAAGAATATGATCAATTTATAACAACTGATAATCTTGAAAAAAGAAAATTAAAAAAATTAATTAGAGATTTGGAAAGAAATCAAAATCCAATATCAACAGGTTCTGGTGCTGGAATGCCAATTTTAGTTCAAAGAACAATTGCTTGGCAAATCACCTTGAAGGATTGTATTGGACGTGGACGTTTTGGAGAAGTTTATATGGGTGAATGGAGAGCTGAAAAAGTTGCTGTAAAAATCTTTTTATCAAGAGATGAACCTTCTTGGCAAAGAGAAACTGATATTTATAAGCACAACATGTTGAGGCATTCAAATCTTCTTAGATGGATTGGAAGTGATACAAAAGGTTTTTTAAAATTTGTTTTTAAGAGTAAACATTTTAGAATTTCCATTAAAAACCATTTTTAATTGAAAAAAAGCAGATAATATTGAAGGAAAATCTCCATCACATTCCAAGCCGTGTTGTGGTTAAGTTGGTTGATTTTCCGGTTTTGGAGAGTTTTGATTAGTTATAGTCTAGGGTTCGAGTCCCACCAGTTCCCTTATATTTCTGAATGATTTTTTATTTTAACTATTAATTATGTTTGCTGTTTAAATTAATTGAAAATTTTTTTTAAACATTTCTTTAAAGATTTCAATTTTTAAAGATGCTGGTTCATCAACTCAGCTTTGGCTAGTCACAGAATATCTACCAAATGGATCTCTTTATGATTTTCTCGAACAAAACAAAATCACAGTTGAAATGAATATTCAATTTATGCGTTCAATAGCTCATGGACTAGCTTATTTACATTCTGAACTGCCTGGAGTGAATAATCAATGCCGTAAATAATTTTTTGATTTCTCAAAAATTTGAAGAAATTTTAAAGATAAGCCTGGAATTGCACATAGAGACATCAAATCAAGAAATATACTTATCAAAAATGATTGGACATGTTGTATTGCTGATTTGGGAATGGCTATAAGATATGGGAATGGTGTAATTGATATACCACAACAGGATAGAGGAGGCACAGTGGTGAGAAAAATTTTATTTAAAAAATTTTAGGAAAAATTCTAAAAATCATGAAAATTGAAAAAAATCAAAATATTTTTTTTTTATTTCCAAAAAATTCAAATTTTTAGCGTTATCTCGCCCCTGAATTTCTCGCCAACACTTACATCCGTGACTCTTTCACTTCTTATCTAAAAATGGATGTTTATGCATTTTCCCTTATAATGTGGGAGGCTTGTAGACGAACAGAAGTTAAAAGTGCAGATATTTTAGCTCTTCCATATGAAATTCCATATCAAGAATATGTCCCAAGAGAACCATTATTAGAGCATATGCTTGAATGTGTACATATTCAAGGAAAAAGACCAAGCGTCGATTCAAGTTGGAAAAATTGTGAATCATTAAATGAGTTGGTACGGATAATGCTTGAAAGTTGGAGTGCTAGTCCAAGTTCACGTCTTACAGCATTAAATATACGTGTTTCTCTGGATAGAATATGTGATGAACAAAAATTGAAAATTATCACTTGAGAAAGTATTTTTTATTTAAATCTTATTTTAACTCTAATTTTAACTCTTATTATTTGAATGATTTATTGAGGCTAACCTCTGGCTGATCTGAAAAAAATATTTTTTTTTTAATAATGCTACAAGTCAATCGAACAGTGCAATTGTATTATATATTTATATTCTTGTACCTCTATTGATGTATATATTTATTTTTAAATTTCTATCATTTTGCACAAACAACGAAGTATAAAAAGAGATTTTTTCATGAAACTCAAAATTTTGTTTTGCCTAAAAATGTTTTTAGAATACATAATATTTCTTCCTTCTCTTACATTAGGGGCTTGATTTGTTTTATTTTATTTTTTAGAAAGCCTTTAAAAATGCCTTATGCAAATCAACCTCAAGTAGCAATTTTACAACTCAGCAATGAATTGGTTCGTTTCTGTCTTGAAGATACTGATTTAAGCGTGGCAAATGCTCTTCGTCGTGTTTTCTTAGCTGAAGTACCAATAATGGGTATATTTTTAATTGTTCTTTGATTTATTCATTTCCTCTTTTTAGCAATTGATTGGGTTCAAATTGAACAAAATACATCTGTTCTTCACGATGAATTTATTGCTAATCGAATGGGAATGATTCCTTTGACTTCTGATGGAATTGTTGACAGAATGCAATATACAAGGGTTTGTTTTAATTTGAATTTTTAAAATAAGAATTATTTTAACAGGATTGTACTTGTTCTGAGTTTTGCTCCAATTGCTCTGTTCAATTTGAATTAAATGTTCGCTGCGATGAAGACACTACTAGAGCTGTTACTTCGGATGATTTGGAGTCTAATAATATTGAGGTTAGTTTGACTTTGCTTTCTTTTTGTCCTTTTTACACAAGATCACTAAAATTTATTTTAGGTTGTTCCTGCTTGCGGATCTCATGCAAATCGAGATACTCTTGAGATGGATGGAATTTCTGATGAAATTTTGATTGTTAAGCTTCGAAAAGGTTTATTTTAAATTTGGAAATCGAATATTAACTTTAAAAACCTTTTTAGGTCAAGCCATTTCTATGCGATGTTTTGCCAAAAAAGGATTTGGAAAAGAACATGCCAAATGGAATCCTTGTTCTTCCGTTGCATTTGAATATGACCCAGACAATGCTCTTCGTCATACAGTTTTAGCAAAACCTGAGGAATGGCCAAAAAGCGAATTTAGCGAATTATTACATGATGAAGATCAACGAGAAGCTCCTTATCGTCCAATGGACAAACCACGAAAATTTTGGATTAGCGTGGAAAGTGCTGGGGCTTTGAAAGCAGAAAATATTATTTTGAGTGGAATTCAAGCTTTAAAGAAGAAATTGGTGGATTTGCAGCAACAATTGACAATTGAGAGAAATGCTCCAGATTTTTATTGATGAGAAGATTGGTATTTATTTTTTGTTTATGGTAATTTTTGTAATGAATAATCTCTTGAATATTTGTTTTGTTCATTATTATTATTTTAAATTGAATTAATATAAATTGTGTTCTTGTGAAGGAACTTGGTTTTTTACCAAATTATATTTTTTAATTATTATTTAATTATTTTTTAAAATCCATCTTTTAACGAAGGGACCTAAAATTGAGCATTTTCTGAAGCAATGGCTACTATTGAAGGAATTGTCGATCTTTCAGCTATAGATAACCCAATACAGAAAGAAATTTTGGCTGATTTTGATCGAAGGAGAAAGGTTCTTTAATTTAATTTATTAGATTTTGTCAATTAAAAAATTCGAGGCAAGAAGTCTAACATTACCAACAGATGATATCAAAGTAAAGTTAATGCTTCGAAAATGTAATGAACCAATATGTATTTTTGGCGAGGATATATTGGATCGTCGAGAACGTCTTCGCTCATTACTTTCCCGAATGTCAGAAGACGAAATCCATGCAATTCTTCATTTGGACGATAAAGAGAGGGCTGATATTCAAGATGATCAAAGTACTTGGTACCATCGAGGACCTGCTGCCCTTCGTGATGCTAGGGTTGAAATAGCTGATTTTAGTTTGGAAAGAGCGGTTAGAAACTTTTTTTTATAAAATTATTAAATAATAATTTTTTTAATTTAGAAACAAAGGTTGGAAAGAGCGAGAGTTCAAGCAATGCTTTCTCAACAGGAAAGAGCTTTAATTAAACAAGCAACGCATAGACGTATTCAAACACTTCAAATTTATGGCACACAAGTTTGTTTTTATATTTTTTAAATTTAAACAAAAGAGGCCATTTTCGTAATTTTTTAAATAGGTTTCTGGCATAAGACCAACTTCCTTTGCTGAATTTTCACCTGATTCTAAACACATAATTACTTCAAATTGGTCTGGTCAAGTTTCTGTTTGGTCAATACCTGATTGTGTTGAAGAACTTAAACTTCAGGGGCATCCATGTCAAGTTGGAGCAGCGGTAATTGATTTTAATTTAAAACAAGACATTGTCCGCAAGTCTCTGTCCACAAAATTTTTTGAAAAATTTCAGCGTTTCCACCCAGGTGCTTACAAAACTCAAGATCCTCTTTTATTAAACGCTGCTTCTTGTGATCATTCTGGAAATGTTTTACTTTGGAATTTGGTAAATGGAGAAAAACCTTTGGCAAAATTAGAAAGGCACGAAGATAGAGTACCTAGATTAGCGTTTCATCAAAACGGAAGACATTTATGCACAACTTGGTTTTTTTAATTTTTAAAAATATTTTTATTTTATGTTTTTCCCTCTAGTTTTGATTCTTCTTGGCGTTTATTTGATTTGGAAACTTTACAAGAACTTATTTATCAAGAAGGACATAGCAAGTCTTTATTTGATTTGGATTTCCATGTTGACGGTTCTTTGTTACTTACAGGGTATCTATTTTTATAAAACTGATTTTTTATATTTTATTATGCTCTTTTTAGTGGTCTTGACTGTTATGGACGTGTTTGGGGTAAATTTTTAATTAATATAAATTTTTAAATTTAATTATTTCTTTTTCTAGATTTAAGAACAGGCCGTTGTATTATGTTCCTAGAAGGTCACCAGAAAGGTATTTACACAGCCACTTGGCATCAAAATGGGTTTGTTTTAGAAAAATTAAATTTTAAAATTTTCAATTTTAAGTTTTCTAATGGTCACCGGAAGTGCAGATAACACTTGCAAAATTTGGGATGTTCGAATGCGCCGTCAAATTTACACAATGTCTGCTCATAACAATTTAGTTTCGCGTGTGAGGATAGACCCTTCTGGAGAATATTTAGTTACTGGCTCTTATGACAACACAATGAAATTATGGACATGTTCAGGATGGCAACCTTTAAGGATATTTGATTCGCATAATATGAAGGTTTTTCTTTTATTTTGGACAAGTCCGCAAATTTTGCCAGCAAATGTGAGTTCAGGATAATATTTTAATTTTTTAGGTTACTTGTGTTGATATATCACCCGACGAAAATTGGATTGCCTCTTGTTGTTACGATCGAACTTTTAAATTATGGAACTTCTCAAGGGAAAACTAATGCTCTTCATTGCTCTTCCTATTGTTTCTTTTTATTTTTATTTAAATATCTCAAAAATACATTTTTAGGGAGAAATAACAAAAAAAATATACCAAAAAATTCTCCGTTAATCTTCTTCATTACTTGAAGCATTTCCAAGGAACATTTTCTCCAGTTCGTCTTCACTCATCTCAACTTCAGTTTTGCCTTTCTTTCTCTTCTTGCTCTTTTTAAGCAGCCTTTCAAGTCGTCGAATTTCGCGGTCATCCTCTTCCAAATCTCCTTTTAACCTTTCCGATCGAACCTTTTCGGCCTTTAAAAAAATGTTTAAAATTTAAAAAATTAAAAAACCTCTTCTCTAAATTGTTCAATAGTGCAGTCTTCATCTTCCCCTTCATCTGTCACGTCAGAATCTTCATTTTTGCCTTCAATCCTCTTTTTTCGTTCTGCTTCATTTTTCTCTTTTCTTTTTTTATTTCTAAGCCTTCTTCGTTTTTCAAGTTTTTTCTTTCGTTTTGAATCTTCTAATTGTTTAGCAACAATAGTTTCTACCTGAAAATCGAATTAAAATTAGAAAAATATTTTTATTAAAATACATCGATTTGTTGGGGTTTGGCCTTCTTACAAGTTGATTTTAATTGTTTGGCTGCTTTTCGTTTTATTTTTCGTTCACATCTTGTGTTTAATAGAGCAGAAAAATCGCGGTTTTCGCTGGACATTGTTTCTTAAAAAAATGTTCCTTTGAAAAATTAAAAGAACAGATGTAGAATCAACGAGGACTCTAGTGTCCCTCAAGTTTCCATTCTCCCGCGATTTATTCATTTAAAATTTTTTGGCATTATGTATTTTTAAAAACCCAAGCCAAGCGCTTGTTTTTATTTTCTCTTTTTACTGGTTTTATTTTATTTGGACATTTTATTGGCTCTGCGTTATTATTTTGAAAGGAATTTTGCAGTGAAGATTCCTTGGCTCGCGCTTTTAATATCTTTATTTTATGTTTATTGATTTATTTAAGCTTCTATTTTTTCAAATTTTTTAAACAAAGTCATGTGACTATTTTCTCAATTTTTATTTTGTTTATTAAAATATTCCCTAGATTTTTGAAATGATTCTTTATTGAAAATGCACTTTTAGAGTGCAGACTTGTTTGCGATTTTTAAATATTTTTTCGTTTCTTCTCTTCTAGGACTTTTCTTTTAATCAATTCTAAAATTTAATTTCAGTAATCTTATTTCAACTTTTAATTTTGCTTTATTTTAAAAATGAATCAAGCTCCAAAGAGACGAGGCCGTCCAGCGAAAGCAAAAGCTGCTGCTGCAGTTGCTGTTCCAGACAAATCTCCACCAAAGCCTAAATCTCCAATTGTAATTTTATTTTTGACTTATTCTTCAAATTATTTTTAAGAATGCTCCTAATGGTGAGACTAAATCTCCAGTCAAACCATCTCCAGTTAAGTCGTCTCCTGTTGCTGTCAAGAAAGGACGTGGGCGTCCAAAGGGTGCTGCAGTTGTGAAGGTTTTTTCTAATAAGAATTGGTTTTATTAATTTTTCATTTAAAGAAATCATCACCGCCAAAGAAGCCAGTTGATCGTGCTGTGGCTAAGGGTGGAGTGACCAAGAAGGCTTCTGGTGCTGGAAAACGTGGACGTCCTGCGAAGAAGAATGCGGCTTCAGAGGAAAGCAGTGGTGAGCAGTCTGACGCAGGCATTTATTTTATTTTTATGATAAATATTATGAAGCGTTAATTTCTTTCCTTTTTTTAATTTTTTACAAATAAATTGTTGTCCATTTTTTAGTTTCAAGAATATTTGCGGACAGTATTCTTATCAGTGTGAAATTGATTGTGGCAAAATCGCATTTCTAAGAGATCGGGATTTTCAACTCACAAGATTGTAATAAGCCAACTCATATCTATTTTATGGTTTCAATCTTGTGAGTTGAAAGAAATTGTTCTAGCTTAAGTTCTAACCTGGATTTATCTTTTACTGTCAGGATTTCTCAGGATTTAAATTCATGATCCTGCAGAATCCTGCCTTTCTACAAAAATGTCTGTCCGCAAATGTGCTTGATAGGATAACATTTAAGTTCCCTTTTTGGCTTTTGTATGAGTTAGAAATATGCCCACCCACATTCAAAAAATGGTTATTATTGATTTGGGTTTACCTCTATAAATTAAGGTGAAAGTTGGATAAATTCTTCACCCTTTTCCCGCAATCACCATCTTCTTACACCAAAACGTTAACTTTCTTGTTAGTGAAGCTTCCTTTAAAACTAAAAGTGTGAAAAACTGATTTTATTTAAATTTTAAATTCTTTTATTTTTTAGCTAAGAACAACAAATCTCCTTCTAAATCGCCTGTAAGCTTTAAATAAAAATTTAAAAATAATTGTTTTCTTTTAGTGATTTTGATGGAATCTTTATTTGATTAATTTGGCGGAATCTCTCTCTTTATTTTTTCTTGTACAAGAACACCAAAACAATCACAAACGTTCCCGGCCTTTTATGTTTTTTTGGTCTCTCATCCCTATAACCTGCATTAATTTGTTTTGACAGCTTATTTTCACCTTTTTTGAATTTTGAAGAAAATTTTGATTTTTTGAAAATTTTTTGATCTTTGAAATTTTTTTGGCAATTTACAAAGTGAAATTTTTTTAAATTTTTCTTCAAAATTATATATAACACAAACTTGCATGTACCCAAATATAAACAATTTTCTCTCATTTTGATTTAATTATGACATTTCAATGAATGAAATATTTTAAAAATTTTGTTATATTTTTTAATTTGTTTTTATCAATTAATTTTTTAAATCATTTGAAACCTCGTAGGGAATTTCTTTAAAAACTTGTCATCTTTTTAAGTATTCCTGTCAGTGTGAAATTGATAATGGCAAAATCGTCCATGTGGAGTTGCGGACAATCCCCAGTTTCAGAAGATAACCCTGTTACTGTTCTTTTATGTAAATAATTTTTTTAGATATTTTAAGATAAAAAGCAAATTTAATTAAAATGATTCGCCGTCCTTTGAGTTCATTAAAACTTAAACAAACAGATATTGAAGAGATGGATGCAAACATGGTTTTCTTTAATAATTTCTTTAAAATTAGAAATAATTTTTAGTGTCGTGTTCTGAAGGCAAAAGAAGGCACAACAAGTGGGGCAACAAATGAAGCGCAAAAAGAAACGGTTCAAGCAGAACAAAGCGAAACGCAAAAGATGGATACTTCAGAAGATACTTGAAGACAATTATTGCAGATTTAAGTAAAGTTTTGTATTTTTTTTTAATTTTAAAATAAAAATTTGAACGAACACAATCAAATGTAAAGGGAAAATTAATAAATCGGGGCAGGTTAGTAGGCTTTTCTTTTGTCCGCAATTGTTGGGGAATCCGAAAAAAGTCAAAAAATGTGTTTTTTTTTATTATAACACTTTCAACATTTTTTCGTAAAGCAAAACACTAAAAGTGTTATATTATAGTTTTATTAGTTGATAGTGATTTGAAAAGACAAAAACGAGGGAAAAGTAGAGGAAGGAGAGAGAGAGATCGATCAAGCATTCCCCTTCCTAAATATATTGCTTTCTCATTTCCTGTCCTATTACTGGCCAAAATTTTCTTTTTAAATGTGTGTTCTTTTTGCTTCCGGAGATTGTTATTTTATACTAATACTAACAAGAAAACATCAAAAAACCTGACAGATTTTTAATCTTTGTGATACTCAATATATTATAATTTTAACCAGTAATAATCTTTCTCTCTTTTTCCCAAACATTGTTACTTTTTTGAGCTGATTGTTAGATGACCGAAAAAGAATAGGGGGCTGTTAAAATTAGCTTAAGTGTAATTTCTCAACCTCCGGACACTCCGGGTTAATTCTACGATTAGTCTAACAAAATTGTTATTTGGTCCCGAATAAGCTGGGATAAGTCAGAGATTTAAATAATTTTTTTTTCCATTTCTCGCCCACATATCCTTTTTTATAGAGCATGAAGGATTGATCTTCCCTCTTTTTCAAGATCAAAATAAAAAAATTTTTTAGTTCTTCTGATACAAACACGTAAAATGAGAAAAATAAAAATACTAAAAAGAAGCATTTGTCCCTTTAATTCTTTTATTTTATTTGGCACTGTTCTCCGCTTCTTTTTCCCGCTTTACCTCAACCCAATTGATTCGTCCTCTTCCTTTTTACTTCAAGAAAATCGGCTGTTTCTTCTATTTGGACCTCTGTCGCCTAAATATCCTCAAAGAGGGATTTTATCCTTTTTCTTTTGTCCTATTTATTCTTTTACTTTCCCTCAGTGATCAGGCGCTTGTGACGATCGTTCGCCTCTTCTTTTCTTGGGTGATTACTTCTTGATATACACAAACATCCGAGAAAAGAGGAACTTTTTCTTTGAGAGAAACTTTATGTCTCTGGATATCCATTCATTCAAGCTTTTATTTTACCTATTTTTTTCAACTTTTAGATAAAAGTAAAAATATGTTTTCCTAGGGTAGGCTTATTACAAAAGTTTTACACGTAAATTTCTATCTTATCCCATCCTTTAAGACCAATATATGTTGAGGGGCTTGATCGACCTCCTCCCCTTTTCCATCTCCTCGATTTTTGCTTGAGCTTTGTGGGAATATATGAGAGATTAATAGAAACTAGAAAATAATTTCTTTAGATCCTATTTAGGCACCTAAAAGATTCTTTTAAAAACTTGCCCTAAATTCTTTTTTAGGCGACTACATTTTTTAATTTTTGTAATAAATTTGGGAATAAATTTTTTATTAAAATAATAATATGTAAATCCTACATTGAGTTGTAAAATATTTTTTAAATTTCAGAAAAATACTAAAAATGGCAGATGTAGAGGAAGACCCGTATGCAGTCAGTTCAGACTCTGACGATGAAAACACTAAAAAACCTCCTCCTAAAATTGCTATTGAAGGCAGAACGGGCGATTTAAAACAAATTGTGAGTTTAAATTAATTTATTAAAGTTAAAAAGTTTTTTTATTTAAAATTTTGCCTGAAATAAAATTATTGTCCGCCGGCGGGGTTCGAACCTTCGACCCCCCTAATCTTTGTAAAAACCCCCCTAATCTTGTCCTTTTATCGAGTTAATAAGTATTTGTGAGAATAGTTTAATAATTTTAAAGGTGTGAAATAACTAAAAAATTAAAGACATTAAGGCAATTCACATTAAATTAAATGTTTATTTTCCGTTCAAATTTAAAGAAAATTTTTACTCTCCCTTACTTTTTATATTTTTAACCTCTTTTCAAAATTATTTATAACCTACCTCTACATATTTCCTTTCAAATATATAAACTTTACTCGATATTGTCACTCAATTCATTCTTTACATTCCAGTTAAATTTACAACACCCAAAAATATATATAATTTTCTTCTCATTTCGCCGCCCATCTGTTATTGTGTCCATTAAAGTGACAACCGGACACAAAAATAAATTCACAGATTAACTTGTCCTCCAACTTTTTAATGTTCAATTTTCCTTTTAGTCCGTTACGGAGCACCACAATTCGGCGCGCACAATTCGGCGCCTTCAATTCGGCGCCGGCGATTCGGCGCAACACAATTGGGCGCGAAATTCGAAAATGCAAATAATAGCTCATTCGAAAGAGCTCGTCAAGCAGAGTCGAGTGACACCAAATTCATCATGATTGGATGAGTTTGAACAAAGTTATAATCAGTTGTTCTGTCCCCTTACACACGGTCTCCGCGGAAAAAAGTTTTTGCCGCTGCGGAGGAAGCCGGGCATGTCGAGCGGAACGACGGCCGCCGCTTCGCTACGGCCGCCGCGAGCGAAGCGAGCACGGCCGCCAGCGAAGCACGGCCATCGTGTAGCGAAGACCATGCCCGGCCTACCCTCCGTAGCAGCACAAAAACAGTTTTTCCAGCGAAGTTTCAACTGATCATAACCTTGTAAAAATTGTCCAATCACGCTGATTTTGGTGTTATTCGCCTCAGCTTGAAGAGCTCTTTCGACTGAGCTATTATTTGCATTTTCGAATTTTCCACCCCAAAATTGAGCTTGGTCCCCCCACGGTTTTTCGATTTTCAGGAGTCTGTATCACGGCCTCTAATTGTCAGATCAACTTCCCCCATATTTATTTCGACCCTGTTTTCGAATCTCCGTTGAATAACATCATTTTGCGAAATCGGTCGTATCGCGCCCACTTGTGTTGCGCCGAATCGCCGGCGCCGAATTGAAGGCGCCGAATTGTGCGCGCCGAATTGAGGTGTACCCGTCCGTTACTAATCCTCTACTCTTTAAATAACCGTTAAATCCCTTCATTTTTGTCTAATTTGAGGTATTTTTATTTGTTTTGAATTTTTGGTGTTTCGAAAATAGACAATTTTTCAAAGTGTCGAATTTTTCTTTTTGATTTTTCAAAATGTCAAATTTCGTTTCAGAACAAAAATTTTTCATTTGTTTAATTTAAATAATTCCGGAAAAACAACAATCTTTTTAACGATCAACTTGATTTCTTTTTTCGTTTCATTTCATCACTATTTTTCAATACAAAGAAAGAAACTAAGGATTTATTACATTTACCACCCCTTATAAATTCTTCTCCTTTAAATATATTTATTTATATTTTCTTTTAATTCCATTTAGGACTAAATTAAAAAGGAAGTCACTTCTCTTTATTTTTAATTAGAAAAATAGCACAAAACAAAGAGAATCAATCCTTTGAAAAAAATTTTTTTCTATTTTTATTATTTTTTTCAACTAGAAAAAGCAGTCATTCCTTTAATCAGAAAATGTCTTTCTCTCATATTTTTCTCTTTAAAAATTATTTTTATTACCGAGTGAACTAATATAATAATATTTGCACTAAAAATTATGACTCAATACAATAAACTTTTCTGTTATGTGATAAATTTTCTTCAAAGGTGGTCCGCAACTTTTTTCTGCTGCGAATTATTTTAACGTTTCGAATTCCTTTTTTAATCCTCAAAAAATAATTTTGTGACTAATCTCCTTTATAAATATTTATTTTTCCCAATTTTTCAGAAAGAAGCTTTAAAAACCGACGAGAAAAAGGCAGTAAAAGACGAAAAGATGCTGGAAGAAATTGAAGCCTTACGACGTGAAAAGGCTGAAGAAATGAGTCGTATGAAACGTGATTTTGAAGAGGGACGTGCTGGTGGTGTTGCGCAAATACAAAAAGAGTCATTGGAAGGTTGGGGATTTTTTATTAAAAATAAACGAATTTTCATTTTTAAAGGTGTTGGAAAAGAAAATTTGGCTTCAATGAAAGAAATGTTTGAAAAAGAACCGGGAAAAGAATTTGTTCCACAAAGAGATGATTTATTTAATGATCTACAACAAAAAGCTGATCACCAAAAAATTAAAAATAATTTTGAAAGAACTGCAGAAGATGAAGAAAAACAAAAAGATTGTTGTATTTGTTCAAAAGTTGTTTATCCTGTTGAGAAGATTTGGGTTGGTAAACAACTTTATCATACAAATTGTTTTAAATGCTCAAAATGTGGAAAGAAATTGAGGTATATTTTTATTTTTTAATTACCCAAAGCGGGTATTTTCTTCCTATTTTACTTTTCGATTTTCTTTTTAACCTTTTTGCAGCCATAATGGGAAGTTTAAGAAGGTCCCCCTTTCAATTATCCTTCGTTCGCTTATCTTTAAAAGAAGGTTAGATTTTGTCCAAAAGTGGTCGTTGCAACATTGCTTTTAAATATTTTTTTAATTAAAATAATTTTTTAAAGTCAAAATGCATTCAATTCGCATAAAGGAGTTCTTTACTGTAAACCACATATGTTAGAAGTTCTTCATCCAGATAGAGTTGGACAATTTGCTGCAGAAGAACTTGATGATACTCAAATGGATGAGGAGAATGATGATGAATTTGCTGTTAGTTCTAAACCTAAACAATTGGCTTCTGATGTTGTTAGAGGTTTTTGATTTAAATTTATTAGGGGGTTTTACTTTATTTTTAAATATTTCTCGTTTAACGGGATTTCTGCAAAACCAGTTAATAGATTATTGAGTAATTTAGGTCAACGAATTAATTTCTCGATATAAATTTGCATTCTTTTTTAACTTTTCTTCCTTTATATTCTTTGTTCTTGAGAAATATTCTTTCTATTTTTAATATTATTTAAGTTTAATTTTGCATTAAATATAAACAAAATTTAAATATTTCTGCCCTTAAAATTTGTTTTATTTTTATATTTTTCTGGCAATTTTATTAAATTATAACATTGAGCTTATATATTTTAACATCTGTTCACCCAAATTTTGACAAAAAGGAAAAGGGGGAGGAGAAAGGATTTCTCTTCTTTGACCTATGTTTATATGTGACAATTCTTTTATTTTCTACATTCTTTATTTAACAAAAATTTAAACAATAAATTTGTCCTAACAATAAATTTTTACAGGAAATAAATTCTTTATTCTCTGAATTTTCTCTAAATTAAAATGATTTCTGCTAGTTTTGAGGCTTCCTTAGTTATAAGTAAGATAATTAAAATATTTTTAAAAATTGAAAATTTATTTTTTTAATTTTTAGCTGGTGTGACAAACATTGGAGATGAATTAGCACAATTAAAGTCTTCTTTGAAGGATAAAAAAGAAAGTTGGCAAAGTTCAGCAACTGCTGGTGCTCAAACAAGTGCTGTAGATGAAGAAGAGAAGCGTCGACAGTTGGAAGAAATTAAAGGCTCCGTGAGTTATTTCTTTGGAATTTTTTAAACATTTTCTAACTTGTTTTTTAAGGTTAGCGAAGTAAAAAATAAATGGAAAACGGGTGACGTTGAAGGTGCTAATATGGCTGAAGATGCTGCAAAACAAGAAGAATTGGAAGCTTTAAAGAAAGGTATAAATGTCAAAGAACGTTTTCAACCTCCATCTGGCGGAGATGTGCAAAAATGTTATGATCGTTCGGAATTAGATACTTCAGGTTATTTAATATTTTTAATTACTATTAATGCGCAAAAGTAATACACCTTTTAATTGCCAATTTGGTTAAGTTGGAAAAGTTTTAGTTTGTGTGGAACAAGGTTGAGGTTCGAATCCCTGAGCTTGAAAATCGTTTTTATTTTGTCAATATATTAATAAAAAATATTTTTTAGCAATTAGCGATGCTCGCAAATCTTTTATTGAGGGTTCTGCATTTACTAGCCCAAAAACTGAATCTTCTGCTGCTGGAGAACTTAGCGAATTGAAATTTACTGAAATGAATGCATTCAAAGATAAATTTGAAAAAGGAAAAGGTGATGTAGAAGAGATTGAGAAAGCAAAAATTGAGTTGGATCTTCAATTGAAAGAGTTGAAGAAGGCATTTGAAAAGGTTTGACCTTTAACTTTAATTAAAGTTGAATAATTTCGTTAAACTTCAGCCAGAAAGCGAGATGAGTCCAGAGGAGAGGGCTGCAAAGAAAAAAGTTTGTTTGAATTCTGAAAGAATTTTAGATAAAATTTACTTTTTAAAGGTTGAAATTGAGGCGGAATTTGCTCGTTACAAATTAGCCAGAAAGTTGCAAGCAAAGAAGGCTAAAGAGGAGGCAGAAGGCAGTGGTGGTGGTGCTGAGGAACAAGAAGAAGGAGGTATATTTTAACTTAAAAAATTTTATTTTATATCGGGGTGGGCTATGAATTTTTTGGGATTAAAGTTTAAATTTATAAACTCTTCCTTTCTCATCCCATTCAACAGAGAAGGAGCTGGACGTGCAAATCAAATTGGCGGGCAAAGCAAGGGAGAGATTCAAACAAATCGAGGCACAGGGACAAGCTGGGATTCCGCAGCCTGGTACTGGAGCAACTCAACAGAAGACACCCTCCAAATGGGACAAGAAAGTGGAAGGAACCGCAGAAGTTGTCAACAGGTTGGGAGATTTCGAGAATTTAACTTAATTGTATAAAAATTTAAGACGCGTCGTCGACGAAGATTCCGAGACGGAAGAGGAATTCGATGTGAAGAATCTGATGGCAAAGTTCAAGAATATAGCTACGATGGAACCAAAGGAGAGGGAGAGGAATTTGGAAGAATTGGAGGCCCTGAGGTTGGAAGCGAGGAATATGAGGGAACAATTCGAGAAGACGAATCAAATGGAATCGAGCGAGAAGAGCGAAGAGAAAAGGAAGCAGATGGAGGAGGAATTCAAGCAGCTCAAAGGTTTTTAAATTAAATTTAGGAATTAATTTAATTTCCAAGAAAGAAATTGAACAATTAATTTTAAATTTTTGTATTTAAATTTTTGTATTTGTAGAAGAAAGAGCGAGAGCCCAGAAGCAGCTGGAGGAAGAACAAGCAGAAGCAGCAGCTTCCAACAACGCGGAGAAGGAAGACGTTCAAATAGCGGAAGCCCATGCTTCAAAGATGGCAGCCAAATGGGAGAAGATCCACAAGAAAGAAGCGAAGAAGGCAGAGAAATCGCGAATGCCCCAGAAGTAAAGGTTTGCAACAGAGAAACTTCACCATTTTGCCCTTCTTACAACTATGACAACAAAATTAATGGACAACAAAGTTTCTGCCGCATCCGCTATTCGTCTTTTTTCAGCTTTTTTGACAGGATTGGCTTTAGGACTTTTGCTTGTACCACGCATTTTTGGACGTTAATTTCCCTATTTTTTACGAGTTTCCCTCCCCTCCCATTATTTGCCTATTTAAAAAACAAATTTTAGTGCCAATCTTTTAATTATATTGGATATTTAGCATTTGTGTTTTTTTCTTTGACTTTATTTGAAATATTTTAATATTTCGATGCAAATTTGAACAAAATATGTTTAGCGTTTCTTCGTTTCTAAAGATAGACTTTCCATTTAAAAATTCGCGCGGTTTGGCATAATGTCTAATTTTGAAAATAAATGACAGTTTGTCTAAATAAATTAATTGCACTTTTGAGTATAAGTCATTTGAGTCTAGGTGATAATTTCATAACATCATTTATTGATTTCTTATCGATTTTTAATAATTAAAATTTTTTACAGTTTTATAAAATCAATATATCGATTTATTGATTTTTTATCGATTTTTTTAAAAATAATAATTTTTAAAATTTTTTATGTTTTGAAAAATCAATATATCGATTTATTGATTTTTTATCGATTTTTTGAAAATTAATAATTTTTCAAAATTTTTAAGTTTTGAAAAATCAATATATCGATTTATTGATTTTTTAATCGATTTTTCTCTAACAACACTATTTCTCAATTGTCCACAAATAATTTTTTTTTCTCTAACCATTATTTTTATTTCGCTTCTCTGACTATGGGGACAAATTGTCATTTATTTAATTAAATGCATTATGCCAAAACTAAATTTTTAAAATTTCAAATCAAATAGTAGATACTCAAGCGGTCGGTACTCAACCGTCCAAATCAAATATATGGATAAGATGTCATTTATTTTTAATTATACATTACGCCAAAACTTTGCGGAGATTAAAACTAAAAATGAGGTAAAAACAACCTTTGATAAAAATTTAGTTTTTTTAAAATTACAAAACATTTATTTGTTTACATATTCAAATTTATTCAATAAATTAAGTCATTGTATATAAATCGTGTGGCAATGGTTGCCGAATAAATGCACGTCAGCAGCGATATAACGCAAAAAAAATATTTAGGGATGTGGTGAAACATGGAAATGAAAGGAATGTTTAATGATCATTTTTTGGAAAGTTGAGTGGTGTTAATCATCCATCTCAGAAATTTTTCTATTTATTAGAGTCTGTTGGAAATTTTGAAATTTTTAAGAAAATTTTTGAAAAAATATATTTCAACCCAGACTCTAATAAACAAAACAGGGTTTTTCAAACAATAAATTTGGCAAACATTAAAAAGAGATGAAGTGATTCTTTAAAATGGATACAACAATTAAATATATAAAAATTGGGAGAATAAAAAAAACAAATGCAAAAATATATATTATGCGCAAATGAGAATTTTTTTAAAAAAATTGACAAAAGTTTAGAATGCCATAGGGAAAAACTGGGAGTGAATATGATAAAGTCAATAACAAAAATTTGATTTTTTGGCAAAAATATTATGAAGACACACAAAAATGCTTTTGTAGATTATGCCCAAAAATAAATTAAAAATATATTTTAAAGCTCTCAAAAAAGATAAATAAGAACGTGTAAATGCTCCTCCAAATGTAGGGTTATTTAAATGACAACATGAAAAAATAAAAAGAAATATTTTTTAAAAGAATTTTTCTTTTAAAAAATAATAATCTGTTTGAATTTAAATATCCAAATATCTTTTTTATTTAATTCATAAAATAAATTATAAATCCAAAAAACTTTCAGAACAGATTACTAAATTAAAGAAAAATTCTTTAGAAAAGTTAAAATAAATTGAAATAAAGAGGAAAGGCTCTTTTTCTTTAAAGATAAAAGGTCATTAAAATTAAGCATTGAAATATTGCAGTTTAATAAATTATTTGGTCAAGTTGAAAAAAATCAATTTAATTTAGAAATATTTAAAATGGATATGTTGAAGGAGAACAAAGGTTTCTTCTGAAAATTAGAGGAAAAACCAGAAAATCGGAAAAAAACGTCTACACGGTGCTGATTAAAAAAAACTTTCATAAAAAATTCTTTTTAAACTCCTAACCCCCATCAAAATTAATTTTGTTTTTTAAATTTTCCTACTTGACCAAATACCTTAAAAAAATTTAATTCCAAACCTTGATACTCTTTCACACAAAACAGAAACTTTCTTTCATTGACTTTGTTGCTCCAAAATTCCATTTAAAATGTGTGTATTTAAAAATGCTTCAGCTGTCATTTTTGCATCTAAAACAGATTGTTGCTGTTGTTCTCCATTTCGAATTTCTTCTCCTTTTGATTCATTTAAACTTTTCTTTCTTCCATTATTATTATTGCCTCCTCCACCACCTTCTAATGCAGCCAAAACTAAAGCAGCTGCTGCGGAACCATTTACTGCCAAATTAATTAATTGTTGCTGATTTTGCTGTTTTATATTGTTATTATTTTCGTTTCTTACAAAACATTGTTGTTGTTGCTGATTTTTTCTACGAAAACGTTGTTGAATAAAATCCTTGCGCATATGGACTGGACGATTTGTCTGAAATTTTAAAAATATTTTTTTTTTTGGAAAAATCAGAATTTAAAAAATTAATTTAAAGTAAAAATATAAAATGAACAAACGAAAATTTTTATCAAAGATAAATTTAAATAATTCAAAAAATTAATTTAAATTAAAAAAATAAATCCCTAAAAAAATTTTTTTCGGAAAATAAAAAATCCGAATTTAAAAAATTAATTTAAAGAAAAAATAAACTCAATAAAATTATAAAAAATTAAAAAAAAAACCCTGTGCAGTCTAAAATAAAGTCCGCAAGCATTACAAACTAAACTTCCAGAAGCATCACGTCGCCAAGCTGTTGTTTTTGTAGTACTACAATTATTACAACGAGATACAGACACCGTCGTTGAATTGGAGACATTCTCAGTCTAAAAATTTAAATTAAAAAAATATAAACTCAAAAAGAAAACCTGATTTTCTCTCTGTGGAGACCCAATACTTGTATCAGCCATAATATTATAATCATTATTTTCATTTTCAGGTGGTTCACTTTTTACAAGTCTAAAATCATCAATATTTCCATTTCCAAAAAGTCCAGCCAATAAATTAGAAGTTTGGGGCGTTTCTAAAGAATTTTCTTCTGCCATTTGATTTGGAGAACAATTTTCTTCTCTATTTTCAAAAGCTGAATTATTTAAATTATTTTGTTGTTGTTCATTTAATTCAAAATTATTTTCATCTTTTGATTGAAAAAGTATTTGATATAAAGACGTTGTAGATGTTGGAATTGTTGTTGTTGTTATAGATGGAGATGAAGGATTACTTTGTGGAATGTTTGTTGAACTCATAGAAAGTAAATGAGCTAATAATTCGTCTGTTGTACTTTTTGAATTAAGTAAATCTGTTGAAGAAATATTTTGATGATCAGAAAATTGAAATGACTGGAAAAAAGAAAATTTCAAAGTGAATTAATTAAATTAAAAGAAAATTTTTGTTCTTGTAATTTTTAAAATTTGTAGGTCAAAAGGAAGCAAAAACATAAAAGGAGGCAAAAATTAAAAAAATTTTGTGGTGTAGTGGGTTATGAACGGAAATAAATTAAATTTTATCAAAGGGCATGTGGGTTCGAATCCTGTTGGTGGCCCAAATTTTTATAACTAAAGAGAAGTCTAAATAAATATTTTTAACCCAAAAATTTATTTAAAAAATAATATAAAAATAATTTACATTAAGTTGTTCTTCAGTATTTGTATTAGAAGGTTGTGGCATTATTCCAATCAACTCTGCTGGTAATTGCATTGTAGCTAATTTTGATTGTTTCCGTGCAAATTCCCGTTTTCTTTTTCTACTTCCAATATTTGAATTTATTCCAACTCCATTTATTTTATTTGAATTAGGTCCATTTCCATCGTCTCTTTCATCTATTGATTGTGGTGATGTTGAACGACTTGAAGGAATTACTTGTCCAAAAGGACTACTATCTGATTGTTGATTTGATGTTTCTTTTGTTGAGACTTTTGGTTGTGAAGGTGGTAATGAAGAATTTCCATTTTGTGTGTTGGCGTTGTTGTTGTTGCTGTTTTCTTCCAAAACGTTCGACAGACTGAAATATAATAAAAAAAAAATAAAGAAAAACAAAGTCATAACCCGACCCGGTAAATAAAACTAAAAAATTAAAAAAAAAATACCCATTGCTCTCAGTCGGTTGGAAACCAACAACACCCACAATTTGTGCCAACTGTTCTGCTAATCTATCCAATTTACTATCTAATCTAGCCATTGATTGGCGCATTTCATTGCAAAGAAGCTCACAATGTGGACAACAATTTTTACAATCAACGTGTTCTGAATTTGAATTTTCTTTTGAAGTTGTTGCTAATGATGATATTTCTGTTGGTTGATGATTTACCATTTTCTTTGTAATTTAAATATTAACAAAATAAAATTGAAGTTTAAACATTTCTCCACTGAAAAATTAAAAAATAATTTAAAAAATAATTTAAAAAATAATTTAAAAAATAATTTTAAAAAAATAAACAATGAAAAATATTCTGCTGATTAAAATCGCATGGAAAGGGGAAAATTAAGTAGAAAGAGAAGTAATTTGATATTTTAAATTAGAAAAAAAGGAATATCACAGCGGGGTTTTTTTGATGAGGGAAGAGCGTTGGTGCTTGGCCGGTCGGTTTTTTCCCATTCATCGATTGCTGTAAATATTGGCTTATTATACATCATTGATAATGCACATCTGTGGGAAGAGCATAACAACCATCAGCAGATGATGATGACTTTTATTTCATCAAAGAATTTTTATTATCTGCAAGGCAAAGTCGCCAGTTTATGAGTATGTTGCCGGACTGATGAATGAGGGAGTAAAGGGATAATGAGGGAAAAGACAAGCAGACAATGCGAGGAAAGATAGTGTTTAATAGTTAGAGATAAAAGTGCAAGCCAAAAATGACATATAGCCAATAAATTAATAAATTCGAGTGGAAACAAAACAAAAACTAATTCCAGAAAAATTTTGAAATTTCAGGATTAGGGTAAAATTGTAACGGTATTAATCATCTAAAGAGATACATAAAGCGGAAAAGATAAAATAAAAAAGGAACGTGAAAGGCAGGTGTCAGTTATTTAATGTATGACTGATAACAGAGAAAAATAAATTTAAGAAATAGTATTGCAAAGTTTTTGAAATCTGGAAGTAACAATTTAATTTGAAAATTGAGGCTTTCGAAATTGAAGTGATAAAAAACCAAATTAATGCAAAAAAAGAATCAGAGTTTTGCAGACATGTAAATGAGGGAAAGAAAAGAAAGAAAAAGATATGAGAAATGAGGAAAAGTGTTGTAGAAGACCAGCAGCATAGTTTCGACGCTGTTGGGGTTGAACGAGCGACTATCAGTGGCGGTTGACTATGCGGATGATGTGAATGGGCGAAGGAGAAGGGGGGATAGCGAGGATAGGAAAAGAAGGGAGGCAACGGTGAGGGAAGTAGCAAAAGGATTGTGGGAATGAAAAGAAAAAATTGAAAATAGGAGGGAAATCGGAGGCGGCAGCGCTGCAAGGGATGGCAGTATCAGGCGCTGTTTGTGCGCTGATGTTGAGGGAAAAAATGGGGCGTCGGACCAAGTAGTGGTGGGAGGAAGGGGAATGATAGTAGAGGGAAATTGCTGTTTAGTCTATATGAGTTTTGTGAAAAGGAAGGGGAGGGAAATCACATATACTTGCGCGGCACAAAAACATTTTTATATTGCTGTTGTTGTTGTTTGTCTGTGAGGACTGTCCATCTAGTACACCAACAAAATATAACTATTTACGTTGACCAACCAGCCTTTATGTACAAAACTAAAAACTAATTCTTTTCCTGATAGAGAAAAAAGAGGAGAGGAGAAAGAAGGACAACTAAAAAAAATCATCATTGTTAGTATTATCTCTTCTTCTCTTTTAAATAATAAAACTTAAATTCTTTCTTTTTCAAAAATTTAAATTATGAAAGAGAGCAAAAATTGAAAATAGTAGTAAACTTTTTTTGAAGGAACAGACTTTTTAAAATAAAAATAATCCATCAAAAAAAGTTATGGAGTAAATTAATTGTTTTTAATGTTTAAAAATTTAAAAGAGAGACAGAGGAATTTAACAAATAATTAAATTTAAAATATGAAGAATAATTTTAAAATAAAATAAGGTGTTGCTAACTATTGTTTAAAAATGTGTCTGTTTACCTAGTTATTGATTAAAAAATAAAAAATAAGCAAAGGCTGGCTAAAGGCTGATAATAACAACAATGAGTGTTAAAATCCCCAGGCATTTTTATTTGTGAAAATAAAATAGAAGATAAATAAAAATATTTTTTTATAAGGGAAAAATAAGTGAAAAATTTAAAAATCCCTAAAAACTTTAAAGTATTTTTGATAAAAAGAGGCCAAAGAGTTTGTGTTGATATATAAGATCAATTGGGTTGATTGGATTTAATACATTAATTAAACAAAAATGAGGGAAGCATACAATGATGCTTTTGGATTAAATTCATAAAACTATAGATATTTACAAGTTTTGAAATTCTTTTTAATCATACAGAATGGGATGATAGGAAGATCAAGATGTGAATAAATGAGACTCGAGGGAATAAATAAAAAATTAAAAAGAATGATAGTAATTAAACAAATAATCATTGATAGTATTTTCCTCTTTTCCTCCTTTTACAGTATTAATCAAAGAAATATTTAATTAAATATATCAGAGCGAATAAGAATGATCAACACAACTTTTACTCCAATCGCAAACATTTCTCTCTCAACTGATTTCTACTGTTTTGCAAGAACGTATAAAGAATATTTTTGGGGGGAGTGACAAAATAAATATATATTCTGTGCGCAAAGTTGGAGAGAAAGAGAATGAAAAGAGATTGAAAAGATTTTCGAGAAACTACCAAAATCAGAATAAAATAAATAAATAAAAAGAAAATGTTAAATTGCTCGGCATCAGCTCCCTCAATCTCCTTTATATCCTTCACAATATCTACTATACGTCGAGAAGAAAAAAAAGTTTTCCCTCCACAATTTCTTTTCTTTGAGGTTTTTAAAGAAAAAGGAGGTCACTCATTCAAATAAATTTTCAAAACAAAATTGTCGTTGTTTATGTTGAGGCTTTCTTTCTCAATTTTAAAAATATATTCGCTCAAGTCTTTTCTATCCATTTTTGGTCAATCAGCTACTACTAAATAATATATATTCTTTGTCCGACCGCGATAACACAGACAAAAATATAATTGCACAAATTGCTGTCTAAAAAGAGGCCCAAGACACCTTTACAGAAAATTACAATCTTTTTCTAACAATTCTCTCAAAGCTATTAATACTTGGTTATATTAACAATAGCACATTTGCGAAGGCGCGCAATTAAAGAAATGTGTAGTGTCAAGTGGAAAAGAAGTTTTTAGATTATTTTGAATTTTGATATAAGAAACAGAATTATAATTAACAAGAAGATATATTCGTAAATGGAGATGATTAGGGACAAAGTTTGAAGATGTTCAGAGAAACTAAAACAATACTTTGATATGAGAATGATAGAGCTATAAAGTCTAAGAGGACATTCAGTTTCCATGACAATTCGATTGACATAATTCCAGAATGAAGTCAGCGAAAACCTTCTAAAAATCAGATCACGCAATGAATTTTAAATGAATTTTAAATAAAAGAAAAAGAGAGTTTCTTTTTAAATCTACAGATTAAGATAATAAAAAAAATAAAATAAGGATTTCCGAAAGTCAAATTAAAAGTGAGGTAAGGAGAGTTTTGCTTATGACCTAAAATAACCAATAAACGATAAAATTGCTGATTGAGGGTGAATGAGGAAGGAAACTGCGCGTGTTTTTGTTTGTTAGATTAAGGAAAAGAGGCAAAGATGAGGGAAAAATAAAGTGAGAAGGTCACGCTGGCACCAATCAGCACGGCGACCTGATGGAGATTTTGTGGTGCAAAGAAGGGAATATATTAAAAAAATATATTTTTATAGATATGTGCAAAAACAATCACCATCATCATAATTTTCTTTTTGAGGTGAAGTGGATAGTCTGACACATGGTGAGACTGATGAGGGAAGAAAAAATCAGTGCAAAGCTTTTTTGGATATTAAAAGAAAATTGTCTTAGAAAGGAGAATATTGGAATTTTTTTAGAGAATGATTTTTAATGTTTGGTTTGAATGATAGGAAAAAGAATCGGGTCGAAGGATTAATGAAAATGAGTTAAAATTTAAAGATTCAAAGACATTATTCATGGAAACAAAGTCCCAAGATTATAAACAGGACTAGAAGGACCAGGTAGTTTAAAAGAGAGAAGCAATATTAAATTTAAAAATTCTAGAAAAAATTTTAAATTGAGAAGCAAAATTCTTTTAGAGCTTCTAGCTAAATATAAGTAAAATAAGAAATAAATTAACATAAAAATTAGAAATGCAAAGAATGATAATCAAAAAATCTTTTTAAATGTTTTCTCGAAAGTGAGGACGAATAATGGAGGGAGTGTGTTTATTAGCGCAAAAGCCGTTAAAAAGTGCAGAAAAGATCCGTTCAACTGATTAAATAAAGACAAAGCAGAGAATTCGCTCGATTTTTGTTTGTTCTTTTTAATATTATCAAAGAAATGCAATCAGTCCTTATATTACAAAAAGCTTGTTAAAAAGAAAATTCTTTTTTAATCAGTTAACAAATCAGCTTTTTTAAAAACATTAAAGACAAAAGAATTAAGATTAAATTGATGAAAAATAAAGATAAACAGCATAAAAGTCTTGTTTAAAGATAAGTAGAGAAAAATTAGAAGTTTTGTTTAAAAATACCGCGTAGTAGTAAATGAATTAGAAATCTTATCAAGAAAACGTGGATAAAAAAATATCCGGTTACCAATTTAGAAAAATATATTTCAAAAAAATTATCTGGATATAAGGATCAAGTCTCTCAGAATGGTTAAATTTTCTCGATTTCCATGTCAGTCCAAAAATGTGTTTGATTTTTCAAAAAATGTTCTAAAAGCCAATAGAGACCCATGATCGGGAAAGGATAAAAATATAAAATGAACATTATATAAATAAAAAAAATATAAACCCACAAAAAACTGATCTAGACAATAATCAGGGCATCAAAACCAAAAACAAAGATTGCAGCGAATAGTAGAGATACAACCAATATCCATCCAGTTTCTAGTAATTTTTGGCATCAAAATTGTAAATAATTAAATTGATAATTGCACATTAATTCTAAATATTAAAAAAAAATAAAATAATTAAGTTAAAAAGTCAGGTAAATCCTTTCGGATATGATTAAACAAAATATTAGCAAAATTTTTTTAAAAGTTCATTTTATTGAAAAATCTTCATCAACAAAGAAACAAAAAAGTCAAATATCAATAACCAAATTTTCAACTAAAGGTTCATCATTTGAAAAACATTCTTCTAAACTATCTACCAAAGTTTGCCTAACATTTGAATAAAGTTGCATACAACAATCAAAAGCTACAGGAATTATTTGTTTACAAATAGATAAAGGTAAAGGACAACCACCAAATTCAGTTAGAATAATCTTTAAAATATTTTTAAAAATTTAATTTAAAAAATACTTGGCCAATAGAAGGAATTATTGCTAAAGTCAAAAGTGCTGCTTTAGAAGAATATTTTAAAATTGTTGCTTGATCTGGATCAAGAATATACGCTGGAGGAAAACCTGGTGGAGATGGTGGTTGTGTTGGTATTAGAATATTACAAGGCAGCAGAATATCAAACCTTTAATGAAAAAATATTTAAAATATGTTAGGTTATCCCTGGAAAGCTATAAACTATCCTGGAACAGGTTGGGGTGAGAGATAGACAAAAAAGTCAAACTATGATTGAAAAACCCCTGAAATCAGAGTTTAGAGAAAATTAAAAATACAAACATTTCAATATTAGCAGAAGCAATTGCCAGTCCAGATGCTAATAAACAAGCAGCCAAAACACCTCCATCATCTGACAAGACATTTAATTCAATATCAACTTCTGTCTAAAAATATAAATATATTTACTAACCATATTAAAAACAAAAACCAAACCCTGGCCAATTTTTTAAGACAAACAACAGCTTGAAGAGCATGTTCAATACTGTAACGCATTGCTGGGTCAACACATCCGTGTAAAGATACCTTGTAAAAAATTAAATAATTTTATTAATTAAGTTTATATTTACGTTCAGAAGACCTTCCAAAGCAGTTTCCCCGGATTGCTGTTCTTTAGGTCCTGTTCTATAAAATAGAAAAAAAAAATTAAATTTTTAAACCAAAAAATACTTTTTTAACTTACACAGCACAGCTAACTATTGTATTCCCCATTTTGATATTTGCAGAACCAACACAACCATTCAGAGGTTTTAATTTAATTGCTTAAAAAATTCGAAAATGATTTTTCAAAATTTTTTAAATTGCCCAATTCCCGAAATTTTCTTGTACTCAAATTGGCAGTCTCAATTAATGTTACACTTCCCAAACTTGTTCGAGAACTTTCAGCAGCAGCATCTGCAAATATATCTGTCAGAAAACGTTGTTCAGTTGAAAATGTTTTTGAGGTTGTCATTTAAAAATTGCTAAAATTTGAAAAATTAATCTGAAATAATCACAAAAAAATTAATGATATTTGATGAAGTAACATAAAATAGTTTGTAGATAAATCATACAAAAAATTAAATTTATAAATTATATATTATGAGAAATTAAATTAAAGGCCAAAATAAAATATAAATTAACAACAATAAACGATTATTCGAAGTACTGCTTCAAGTTGACTAAAATTAATCAACAGGATATCGAGCAGTAGTAAAGAATCACATAAAATAATCATCACATGATTGAAAGAACGAAGATAAAATTAAAAATTTTGGAATTGGGAAAAAGCTTAAAACATTTAAAAATATCCTTAAAAATAATTAAAAACACATAAAATCATTGATTCTCCATTTTATATTTGAGGTAAACTGAAGAGAGGAATTTATCACCAAGTGTGTATAATGCTTCAATTTCCAGTTTGCAATTATTTGATAACATAATGGCAAGCTAAAATTAATTTTTATGTTTCACTTAAAAAATCAATCATGGGCAGTCTAACAAAGAAGAAATTCCAAGAGAAAATTCCAAAAATTCTCCAAAACCCTTTTATAATTAAAACAAACCTCATCAAAGACGCTATTTTCTCCAAGCGATAATACTTTTGTACTCAACTTTTCAATCCTCCGTTTATCAGAATTTGTTAATTTAAGCAACTGATTTTCTGGCACAGGCAAGTTATTAGCTTCAGAAGGCAAAAAACCAATCCATTTAAGTTGAGGTAATGTAATACCGCCAGATTCAATCCAAGAACGATCAGAGCCATATTTGTAGGTTAAAAAGATTTCAACGCCTATTTATATAAAAAATTAATTTTAAAAATCTTATCAGTAAAAACCGTAAGGATCGGCATCAGTTAAAATAAACATTGGAATATTTGGCAATTGAGAAGCTAGCCAATAAAGAAATTGTCGAGTACAAATATCTGGATAACCACGACCCTAAAGGAAATGAAGAGTGAAAACAAAAATCAAATATGATTAAAATCAACTTATTGTTAATATTAAAAAATCACAAACCGTTATCAAAATAGTCTTCGGAAACATTTCCATGAATTTTTCATCTAAAAGGTGTTGAAAAACACTATCTTTCTCTAAAATCAAAATTGCATTAGCATCAGAATCGGCAAAATCAAAATTGATAAGTGACTCATTTAAAGCAATTGTTCCAGAACGAAAATCAATTTCATTGTCATCCATTGCATTTAAAAGTTTGAGAGATCCAATAGCAAAACCTTTACTGCAACTTATCTAAAAAATAAAAATTCTACGCATAAAATTAAAATAAAACAAACAACATGCAATTCACTTCTACTAGCCATTAAAAAATTACAAACAGCAGTTAGAGCTCTGTCAAAGTTTGACTGTTGCTCGTAAATCTTTTTTGATTCATAAAATAAATCCCTGAAATTATGAAAATTAATTGAGAAATGACTTTTTAATTTTAAACCAAAAAAAGGAAAAAAATCACCGTTTAGTCGCATGTCGATTTTCAACAAGAAGTTCATATATTTGAGCCAAAGCACGTAATCTAAACGTTAATAAACGTTTTGATGTTGTTCCTAACAATTCTGGAGGATTTCTTGATAATTCATTGTCAACATGATTAGAAGAATCAGAATCCCCTCCACTACTAGATTGTTGCTGTTCGTTGTCTTCAAAATCCCAATCGCCATTTTCGCCTTCTTCGAATGGATCGGTATTAAATTCTTCTTCACTTAAAAGGGAAATATTAAAAAATAGAATATTTGTTAAAAAAACTTTTGATGTGGTCGTTTTAAAGCCCTTCTCATTGAATATCTTGTTGAATCTTGAATATCTGAAGCGCAAAGATTCATTGTAAAATAAACAAAAGCGCCCTCAATCATTTCTACCAATTCCTCCCTACGTTGTTCATGTAAAGACATTATTAAGAAATACCTATTTTAATTAATATTATGTAGAAGAAAATTTTAAGAATAAATAATATAAAAATATTATATCAAAATAATGTGATTAAAACAAAAAAATAAAATTATTTAAATTTACAACTTTAGAAAGAATAATATCTAAATCTATACAAATTGAAAAAAATAAGAGAAAAATTAGGAATTTGTTGGATAAGTTCTATGACCAAAAATTGTAGAACCAACTCGAATATTGGTGCTCCCATATTTAATCGCTATAAAAGATTAATTAGTTAAACTCTGATTAAAATTTACCAAGTTGATAGTCAGAAGACATTCCCATACTTAGTTCAAGAGTTCGATTTAATCTGGCCGCCAATTCATTTCTTAATTTAACCAATAACTCAAAATCTGAATTAGTCTCAGGATTTTTGCTTTCGGAAATTGAGCCGATAGTCATCAAGCCTTAAAACGCTAGGGTTAAAATTTTGGAAAGAAAATAAAAATAAACTACCAATGAATGAAAGATTTGGACAATTTTGTTCAATATGGCTAACCAAATCATCAAGTCCTTCAGGCTCTACACCTCCTTTATTTTTCTCACTACTGGTGTTTACTTTAAAAATAAAAATTAAAAAACAACCCAATTAAGCTAAAAACCTTGAATAAAAACTTTCAGTTCCTTCTTCAGGACAACCATAATAGATTGAATCAGATCGCTGTGTTTAGCACTATCCAATGTTTCAATACACCACAAACCATGAATAGCGCAAATCTTCTTAATCTTGAGAAGAACCATTTTAATTATTCTATATTTAATTAAAAAAACTTTATTAGATTGCAGCCTCCCAATAAAATGCCAACAAATATCAGAAGCACCAAGTAAAGCAAGTTCACTTGCTTTTGATTCTAATTCATCAACATAATTTTCTCCAAAATGTCGTTGGCCTTGTTGATAACACGCAAATATTAAGTCAGCGGAGAATGTCTAAATTTTTAAAAGTAAAGAAAAATTTTTTTGTTGGTAAAACTTTTGAACCTTTGAGACAGCAACCAAACGAACATCAACAGCATATTGTACACCCAATTCTGCAACACATTTTAAAACATTTAATAAATTTTTGGCTACAATTTCTGTCGCCATCAGAGCAAAACAATGTAAATATTAGAAATCAAATATAAAAAAAAATAATAAAAAAAATTTTCGATTTTTTAAAAGTCAAATCTAAAAAAATGTATTTGCCGATTTATTCCAATTAATAAAACAAATTAAATAATCTAAAATCTAACAACATTATTAAATTCCGAAACTAATGGATCAACTGCTGCGTTTCCATATAAACCGCTAAGTTGCTTTCTAGTAAAAGTAAACTTTTGTTTAGGCGGAGCTGGTGGTTTTGCTTCAGCAAATACTCTAACAGGCGGCAAACGACGAAATTTACGACCTACAAATTTAATAATCACATTCCACATAATCATTAAAAAAATAAAAAGGAACCCTGATATCCATCTTTTCCTTCTTTTGCGCTACCAGCCATCCGAAATCCAAAACGTCTATGCATTTGAGGTGATCCATAAATCTTTGCTCTGAATAACAAAAAAATCTAGTCAGAATAGAATCTTTTATATACCTGTAATCTTCATGGGATAATTGGCCAACAGTTGCCATACATTGCTATAAAAAGAAAATTAGAAAAATCGAGAAACTTTAAATTAAAAATGGATCAAATTTATTATTAAAAATTTCATGACTTTTGCGAATTTAAATACATATCGTTTTTTTTACATTTCAACTTGATTCTACCAATTAAAATAAATTCCAACAAACCTTTCTAAGCGCATATTCATGCTGATTAGGCATCCGTACAACAGTAAAATCATCTTGATGTCTGACAACTTCACCACACGATCCAGCTTCAGTTATACAAACGTGGCATTTCTCAGTTGGAAAAAGTTCGACACAATTGACGAGAGTTCCTTCCGAAAGAGCGCCTAAAACAATAAAAATATACAAAATTTCACCGTTCTCATACCTAGTGGATATGCATTGCCCTCAATACCAGGTGTTGGGTATTTTGGAATATGACAGGTTGTGCTAATAATTTGACCGGCTTTCATTCCTTTTGTAGCATAAATCCAACGTTTTCCTTTGACTCCCGCGACTAATGCCAAATGTGGTGTTCTGTTTGGGTCTTGTCGCACTTCGATAACCTTTTTAATTTAAAAATATATGATAAAACAGAATATTAAACAAACCCTTTCGTCATAAGTTTCATCAGGAACTATCGGTCCCCTTCTGTGCAGCTCTATCATAAAGTAATCGAATTTTACACCTCCTCCTATGTGAATGTTGTACTAAATTAGTATTTTTTTAATTTATAAAAATAAAAAATAAATAAACTTTTCGTCTCGTCTCTGGGTCACGGCCTCCCATTCTATGAACTTTAAGAGGTTTGATCGTGTAATCGCCTTTAGTTATTTCTTCCAAGTGGTTAAAGTCAAAAAACAATCGCTTCTTCGGTTTAGTTCCACGAGCAGGACCGCGTCGGCTTTCGGCTAATATAGTTGTTGGTGTCAAAAGAGGTTGTAATGGATGGCCAGTAAAGAATGTTGCGGTCACATTAAGATAAGGCGCAAGTCCACGTATTTTTAGCATAATTCTTAAAAGAAATAAAAGGTAAAATTAAAATGTAAGAATTAAAAAATGAATAAAAAATATGCTTGTAAACAAAACGAGTAAGAAAAAACAAAAAAAATAATAAATTATTGTTTAATACTTATTTTAAATTAAATTATATACAGATATTTAATTAATCTAATCCTCTTCCTCTTTTTCTCTAATAAAACAAATAGCTGTTCGATGGAAAGCATTTTCTTTAGGTTCAAAATAAGGCAAAGGAATAATTGTAGATAAGGCAGTAAAGCTCGTTAAATTTGGAATTTGAAGTTTAAAAATGTTCGTTGAAAGATGCCAAGGGTCCTAATTTTAAATAAAATTAAGAAAAATAAACAAAAAGAAAATTACATTTCCAAATAAAATTAATCGTTGAAGGTCATTATTTTCTTTGTTGTAATAACATGAAAGAACGTTTTCATACATATCCTGAGTACAATGAATCATATAAAGAAGGGTAAAACCATTGGAGAATGTAGGAGGTGATGAACGTAAATCATCCGGCTAACGAATTAAAAAACTCAAAAATTAATAAAATAAAAAATAGAAAAACTAAAAAAATACCGGAAGAACTTGGATTCCACAACTTTGTAAATATTTTTCTTCAGTTTCTGAAGTTAAAGGATCCTGAGAGGTAACAAAGTCTACGCCAAAATATTCTTTGATATGTAAGAGAAGAGCCAATTGCCAGAGACTGTCTTGACTAATGCTTAAAGGCCCAATTCCAAAAATACGTATAATTGCTAAATGATGATGGTCAAGTGCCTGTTCTAGTCTAGAAATGATGAATTGCCTAAAATTTAGAAATAAAAGTGAAATTAAATAATAAAACAAACTTGAAGTAATCAGGCAAATTATTTTTAAATTTTGTAACAAGTGTTGTCAAGTCAGCAAAAGAAATTTTGTCGTCATTATAAGGTTTGTGTGTTGAGTTAATTATAGCCTTGCATCTAGAAGTAGCAGGGAAAGTTTTAAATCGACGACCTTTATTGCCATTTCGAATAACCAATGTCCATTCGTCCACCGATAAGCCCATTTAGATGATAAATATGTATTAGAATTTTATATTTATTTAAAGAAAAATGTAAACAAGTGAAGCAACAAATAATACAGAGCAGAAAAAAAATAAAATTCTGAAAAATTTTTTTATAAATTTACCATGTGACAAAATGAGTAATTTTTCTCTGAATGACAAATTGCTAATTCAATTATTTGTCAAAATGTTAATTTTCTGCAAAAATTTAAAAATAGTAGAACGATCTTTAAAAATTTTTTCCGTCATCAAATTTTTTTCTTGCTGTACGGTTTTTAGTAAAATTTCGATTCTAAATGCTCTTTGATACTTATTTATTTACACATTTAAATTAAATTTAAGATAAATTTGTTAATTATAATTTAATTTAATGAAAATTCCTTCGGAAAAATTAAAGCCTTTCACTACAGAAATTGTAAGTTGTTAATATTTTAAGCTTACTTGCCAACAATTTAGGCACCAGAATGTTCTAAGTTGATCTCCAGTTTAAAAAATGCCGGCGATTTTACAATATTTGCTAAAGGCCTTGACAATATTACTGAATGGTGCAGTGTCTTTGGAAAGGTTATTCAACATTATTTTCATTTTTAAGTTTTTCTTTAGACTGAACTTGGTCGATGGGTTGATGTTTTAAACGATTGCGATGCAGTTTTGGAGTCTGCTTTGGCTTTGGCAAGTTTTAACGTCTTGCTTAATTTTTTACTCTTCATTTTCAGGATGAAGATGAAACTATGTCTGTGGACAAAAATGAGTCACAAGAAGCGCAGCTTATTTCTGTTTTACGTTTCACCTCACTTTTATTTGAGAACACTTTTGGACGTTCTATTTATAGTTCAATGGATCGATTAATCAAACTCCTTGATTCACGCAAAATTTGGATTGTTGTCGCTACTTTGCGTCTTCTTATGGTTGTTAGCAAATGTTCTCGTTTTATCACGCAACATTTGAACAGCGATGTGCGACTTGAACTTTACAATAAACTTATGGCTATTTTAGAGGTTTATTAATTTTTCTTTACTTGTTTGAATTCTTTGTACTGTTAAGGTTTGGGCGGGTAAGTTGCGACTTACACCTTTTGCTGAATTCTGTTCAACTGACTTCTCTTACTCTCATGGCTTTAGCATTCAGCTCGTTCCTGAAATGGATGAATTTATAGTCGATACAAATAAGGTTTTTTCTTGCTTTTTTGTTTATATAGATATCCTTTTTTAGTCATTTACTGTTTCATCAAATGAATTGAAAAAATATATTGCTGACTCAACAGCAGAACTCAAAGATTCTGAGAAGCAATTTGCTTTTACAAAGCTGCGTTTCCTTTATAGCATCAAAAATCAGAACGAACGTTTTTACCAAGTAATTGCTCGCCTTATTTCTTCCTCCATAATATGTAAATTTTAAATTAAATTTTGAATTTCTTTAAATTTCAGTTTATTCTCGCTGTTTGATGGCCGATGACTCTCGTTTGAATGGACTTTCTAATGAACAATTCATTGAACAGTGCTGCGCAATTTTACATTTTGAAGCGCCTCCAAAATATCAAACGTTGGCTGATACTCTCAAAACTGAAGCACTAAAAACCTTGGCTAGCATTGTTTTTCTTGAGAAGACCAAAAAGTATGCTTTTTGTTCTCTAATAATATATATTTTTCTAGAATTCAATTTATTGTTGACACTCTTGGTTTGAAAACCTATCATGGATTTTGTCCTTCACTTCTTCGTAATTGTATTGAACGTCTTAAGGCAGGCAAACTTGAGGCTAATGGTGACCTTTCTGTTTCTTTTGTAACCTCGCTTTTTTCCCTTGTTTATCATGTTGCTGGATTTGAATATGGTCTATTAAAATTCCTAAAATCAATTTTGCTTTATTTTTTAAGGCGGTGACGCTCTAAATCGTTCTTCTTTGGTGCCCGTCCTCTTAGGGGTTGTCAAAACATATTCACTTCCTGAACAATATATTAGTTACGTCACTCGATCTGTTCGCATAATTGATATTTTAACTGGAATAGACGTTACCCAGTTCAACTCTAACGATGGGACTGATACAATTATAAAAAGATTTTCGGTTTGTTTTACCTTTTAAATTCTCTAACATTCTTCTAATTTTTAGCATGAAGTTGAACAATGCAAAACTCAAATATCTGAGCAAACAGCACCTGGCACGACACTTCTTTGCAGTCAACAACGCTCTGCTCTTATGAAATCTTTGTTAAATTTTATAAAACGAGCAGTGATTGACGCAAATCTCGCAGTACAAATGCGACGAATAATGGAAACAGAATTTCCTCAATCACTTATTTTCATCATTCAACATTCTCAATATTTTGGTTCTTCGTTATTACATTGTACAATTTCATTGATTACGAATTTCATCTACCAAGAGGTTATTTTTTAACCAAAATATCTTTATTTGCAAACTTTTAGCCTGCTCAGTTAACAATGCTCCAAACTATTGGTCTCACTGATGCTATAATGAATTTAATTTTTGATGAAAAGGTCATCTTAAAATTCTATGCTTCTATTTAAACTTTGATTTTCATATTTTAGTTCCCAATCTCGAGAGATCTCGTATGTGCATTGCCAAATGTCTGTTCTGCTTTGTGCCTTAACGAACGCGGCCATAACGAATTCAAGCTTTATAATAATCAAAAACCTTTGGAAAAAATTTTCAAAATTATTTTCTCGAGCAAGTTTTTGCTTTCAATGCGTAAACGAAGAACTGAAATACGTTAGTTTTATTGCAGTATTCCCTAAATTTTAGCTGATCAAATTTAAAAAACTGGTCTAGATCGATATAAAAATAAATACGTGTTTATATTAGGTAAGTTAATAGAATTTAAAGAAACGATTTAAATAAAAATATATGCTTGTTTATACTAGGTAAGTAGGAAGAAGTTAAGGGACCGTCCTAGATCGATATAAAAATAAATACGTGTTTATATTAGGTAAGTTGATAGAATTTAGATAACCGGCCTAGATCGTTATAAAATTATATCCTATTATTTAGTTGAGACTGCTCATATGCTTGGAACTTCTTTTGATGAGCTAATTCGCCACCATCCTGTATTAAGAAAGGATGTTATGGGCACAATTTCTAATGTTTGTTTTCTATTTTTTTATTTTGCTTATTTTTTAGATTCTTGATGAATTGCTTCAATATAGCACCAGTGAAGATAAATGTATTTCCTGGAGTATGGGAAAAGCAGTTATCGAGGATGATTCTGTTGAACATGTTCTGCTTGGTGATTATATGGCAATTATGGGAGGTTCTTTTGCCTTTCGAAAATTTAAAATTTCTAAAACATTTTCAGTAATGATTGAGACGATTTTGTCAAACCGAAGCGTTCAAGATAATATTCAAACTTTAAATGAGTTAAACATTCCAATTCGCTTGGTTAAATTGTTAAGTGAAGCGAAAAAACCAAACCCAGTTTTACTAAATTCGAGTTTTCTTCCTAATTTGGCAAATATTCTATGTTGTATTATGGTATTAATTTTTATTAAAAAATTCCTTCAAAAATTTTTTTCAGCGACAAACATATAAAGTTGACGAAGCTTTCTCATATTTGCTTGAGCGTTGTTCTTTTGAATTGTCTACATATTTGACAGACAAGGAATGTCAACAAGAGAAACTTTTTCAATTGACTCGACTTAGTTCTTTGGTAAATACAACGAATATTTTGATGAAATCTGTGATTCACGCTCAAGGATCTTATGAGTTTGTTTTTTGACAAAAGTAAAACATTTTTTAAATCAGCAGTATTCGTCCGCTTCTTTTACATCATTTTGCAACCGATGTGCCTTCTCGTGATTTTATCGACACACTCTTTAACACATACAAATTGATGTCATCTAAATTGCTAGCGAATGATAAAATATTTAATGCAGCAAGGCAAACTACTTCACAAATTCTTGAAGACACAACTAAAGTTCGTGACCTTCTTCGAATCGACGATGACCAAACGCTGTATGAGCAGCGTATGGATGTAGATTCACAAGCAACGACTGTTCCTTCATCCTCAATTTTTCGTGCTGATAATATTCAACCACCCTCGTCCATGTTTTCTGTTACACAACCTATTTCGTTTACAATAAATATTGCCCGCGCTGCTCGTACAGCAACTCCTCATTCTAGCGGTTCTGATTTGCATACATTCTATGGATCTGGACCTACAAATTCGAATAGCGTTGAGAGCAGCTCAAACACTGCTGGAACAACATCAGAAGTATCACCAACTTCCTTTTCCACGATAACCGAACGTTCGGTAAACAGTGTTGCATATCGCTGTCATCGTCAAGCTGGCGAGCTTATTATTTGTATTGGCAAAATTTTCTGCAATTCAAGTGTATTGAAGGTGAGACAACGTCTAGCGATCAGTTTGCAATTAAGTCAGGAGACACTGAAGAAAGATTTTCGAAATGTATGTACGTTAATTTTTGGTGGTGTTCAACGATTGCTACAATTAAGCGAAATTGATAGTAGTATTAGGTAAAATTTAAGAGTTCATGTTTTTAACAAATTTTAAAATAATTCAGCATGATATACATCACTACACCACTCAACTTTCTCAAAAAACTCCTTATTGATGATATTAACAACATTCAACAATTGTTGCCGGATTTCTATTTGTCTGGCTGCTACAAAACATTTTTCTTTCTTGCCACGGATTGTTTTAAAGCAAGCGTTAATAAAGGTCACTCGTTTTCATTGAGTGATTTTTGAAAAGTTTAATTTTCAGAAGAATTTACCACAGATATTCATTTATGGCTCAACATTGCCCAGAAATTTTCTTCACCAAATTTGACAACTCCAAGAAATGGTTCGCAACCACAACAACAGCAACGGATAACAGTTGAGGGTTTTGAATTGAAGAACTTTTTGGCAACTGCACAAAAGGTGATTTCTCGATTATATAAAAATTTACTTTCCCTTTAAGGACACATTCTCTGCTGTCTGTTCTATGCTTAAAGAGCTAATGAAGCATTGTGAGGCTCTCTCCGACTCCGACTCAAAACCATCAACTTCTACTGATAGCGAAAAGGGTATTGGTGGCAACAAAAGCGAGCAGGCAGCTTTTAAGTTATTGGAGAAGTTGTTGGAATTTATGAAGGGATTGCTTAAAGACATGATGAAATTATTGGAATTGACAGAAGGGAAATCTGAAGCGCCAGCTGAAATTCCTGTTGGCGAAATTGACCCGAACAAGGTTCCAACTATTTCTAACTTAAAAATAAATCTTAAAATTTTCCAGATTCAACAACTCGTGGAGATGGGTTTCTCGCAGAGTGATGCAGTAGACGCCCTTTTGGTTACATCATCCGTACCGGAAGCAGCTGAGCATTTGGTAAGCATGCTCGAACGGAATCCTACAGGTATTACATCTACTGTTGATAGCAATGCTCAAAATATTTTATTTAGCTCCAGTTGCCGCATCAGCAGCACTCGCAGCAGAGATTGCAGCAAATGCAACGGCTGAAGCAACTTTAGCTGCACAGCTTGGGGGTTCGAAAACTGATGATTCTCAACGGCGAGAGAGCATCACGCCCATGGAACAGGACACCCCGTTAAGCGTGCTTAAGCCGATGAACAGTGATGATCTTCAGGTTTTTAGACTTTGCTTGCCTATATTTTTTTTTAATTTAAGGAGCGAGTGGAATTTATTTGCAAAGATATTATCACGCATTGCCTTCGTCTTCTCAACAAAAATCGCTCTGTTGTACTTGGTTTGGCAGAGTTAGTAACTATTTTTGCTGAAGACCATCTAGCACGTTCTTGGGTGGATGATGAATTCATTGGATTGCTTATCAAAGAGTTAGGCAATGAATTAGATAAACTTTCGAATGGCGGGCAGCTGAAAGAAGAAGAGTATGGTCGGCAATTTTCTTCACTTTTGCATCTCTTCTGCCTTGTCTGGCAGAATTTCCCTAATCAGAAAATCTATAAACGAGTATCCAACGATAGGACCTCAACCTGAAGGACGATCATATTTGTTGATCGATATTATAATATCAAATTTTATGCAGTGATTTAATGCATATTTTTGTTTCTTGATTTGTTTTTTCGTATAAATATGTTTGCAGACTTCTAAAGAAAAATAAATAGTTTATTTTGCTTAAAATATCTTTTGAATTCCTTGCGGATTTTATATGATTTTAATCTAATTTTTCTCAGTTTTTATGATTTCTTTGATTAGGGCAGAGTTGCCGATTATTTGCCGAATCGGAGCGAGCTCTTGTGCACGTCGTTCTGTTAATCCTGTATTATTGCTCACAATCAGATCAACCTTACAACTGCCAGTTTTTCGTTTATATTCTTCAAACTCCAATAAAAATGGGGCAACAACAACAAGGAACGTATCAAAAGAAATTGCTGAACCACAGCGTAGTTATCTTGAAGATATTATGGACGAAAGCAAGGAACAACCAAGAACTGCTGGACAAAAAGGTTTATTTGGTTATAGAATATTTTTTAATCCTATTTAGTTAAACGGGCAGCAGAGACTTCTTTTTATGTTAGTGTTGGAATTACTTCTTTGGCGGTGCTTGGTGGTCTAGTATATCTTCTCGCTAAAGAATTGTTCTCGTTCAGCTCACCAAATGGTGTTTACAGAGATGCATTTAAACGTGTAAAGAAGGATGATAGATGTTTTGAATTGTTTGGTGATGGATTAAAAGCACATGGCGAAATGTCGGGCAGAGGACGAAGACGACATATTGCCAATCAACGCTTCGAAAAGAATGGACAACAAAGACTGCGAATAATGTTTCATATTAAGGTTGGTAATGATTTTTTATTCTTATAATCGAACATTTTATTTTTCAGGGCGACAAAGCAAATGGAAAGGTACACGCGGAAGTAGCGAATTTAGACGGCACATGGGATTATAGGTTTTTGATTGTTGAAAGCGACCAGCGACCACAAACTATTGTTTTAATCGATAATCGGTGATAAAATGTCAGTTTTAAAATATATATTTTACATGTTTTTTTATCGGTTACTACTACCGATATTGTATTTTTTGCTTTCACATGTTTTTTGCTAATTTCTTTACAGGATGGTTTTGTCTCATGAAGGGGACTAGAAAGAAATTTAAATCTTGTATGGACATTAATTTATTCAACATTATTATTTATTTATTTTTCCTTCATCAGACTAAATACTTGGCCAAACCAACAATCTTTTCATTATAGAAGAATTATTCCAGATTACAACTGTACTTGCAGCCATAATACATTTAAATCAACATTTAATTTCAAACCAAAAAATGGGAAATTTTTCTAGAAAGGAAGCTAATCAAAAGATATTGATTTTATCGGCAGACATAACTCTTGAAGGATTGTCAAAGTAAATTTTCATTACATAATTATAAAATATTTCATAATTTTTGTATCTAATTCGTTTCCATTCGATTTCTAAAATTTTTTTATTTATGTTTCTCTCAAAAATTATTATTTTTTCTGATTTTAATGATCACTAATAAATTCTAATTTTAGAATTTTTATAATGACAAACGCCACATTCGAATGATACCTGTGACAACATTTATGATCAGCCATTTCAGCTTTATATGATACCAAGGTAAATTTTTATTACGTAATTATAAAATATTTTTTGATCTTTTTTTATTTAAGAATATGATCTTTTTTTATTTAACTTCTTTAAAAAAATCCAAATTTATTACTTTTTCCGTTGATTCAATTTTTAGCCTGTCAAATAAAGTTTGATCAATTTTTTCTTTGAACTGTTAATTTGATTTTATAACATTTCAATTTCTTCGTTTTACTTATTAAATACAGTCATATCTTAATATTTTATTATTTTTATTTAACAAGATGAATATGTAAACTGTATTCATCTTGTTACAGTTTGAATACAGTCGCTGTATTAAATAAGACATCGTTTTTAATATTTAAAAAACGCCAACTTTGGCGCAGATTTCATTTGAGGATTTAGTATAAAAGTTAATTTATGATTTCACTCTAATTTTAACTCCTTAATTCTTGACTTTATTTTTCAAGCTTGATTAACATTACTTACTTCTTTTTTAATTCGTCTGAGATAATATGTCTTTACGTAATAATTGGCCTATTCAATTTATTGTTGGAGAAGATCTAGTTTGGGACAACAGTTCTGTCGCCTTGTCGGACACTACAATGGAGGAACTGCAACTGTCTCGTGGAGCATTTTTATTGTTGAAAGGCAAAAAAAGGAGGGAAACAGTGTGTGCAGTAACTGGAAATATAAATTGCTCCAAAGACAAAATCATGATGAACCGAGTCGTTCGCTTAAACTTGCGCGTGAAGAGTGGCGATGTTATTTGGTAAGCTTATTGCTAATATGCCCAATAGAAATAATAATTTTATTCACTTCAGTGTTTTACCTACTACAATTCAAAATGGAATTAGTGTCAATATTCTGCCTATTGACGACACCATTATAGGAATTACGGGGTTGTAAAATTTTACAAAGTATATTAATTTATCACTTTATTTATTGCAGAAATCTCTACGAACTCTTTTTGCGTCCGTATTTCATGGATATGTACAGGCCACTAAGCAAAGGAGATATCTTTACAGCGTGTTCGGAGAATAAAACTGTACAATTCAAGGTTTACATTCATTTACTATAACTTTACAATTTCTTTTATTTTGAGGTTGTTGATAGTGATCCAAGTCCTTCTTGCATTGTTACTCCTACAACAAAAATTGATTGTGATGGAGATCATATTAGACGAGAAGACGAGGAAGAGGATTTCAACAAAATAGGTTATGATGATATTGGTGGAATGCAAAAGCAGCTAGAACAAATTAAAGAAATGGTTGAATTTCCTTTGAGTCATCCTCAGCTTTTTAAACTCAGCGGAATTCGATCAACACGCGGAATACTGTTGTTTGGACCACATGGTACCGGAAAGACGCTGTTGGCTCGTGCTTTGGCTAATGAAACTAATGCATTTTTCCTTCTTCTGAATGGTAACTTTAAAAGTTTAAAATAAATCTTTCTTCATAAAAGGACACGATTTAATTTCTAATTATGGAGAGACTGAATTGAAAATGGCATTCACCTCCTGCAAGCAAAATTCACCATCAGTTCTTTTTATTGACGAGATTGACATTTTAGCACCAAAACGTGAAATGGTGATTTTCTAAATCGAATAAATTAGCATTAAAAATTTTCAGGCTCGCACGGATTTAAAACGACGACTTGTCTCGCAATTGATCAATCTAATGGATAAACTGAATAATCGAACTATTGTAATTGGAGCCACTAATCGTCCAGGCGATATTGATCCAGCTTTGCGTTGTGTCGGGCGTTTCGATCGGGAAATCGACATTAGGTTACTTTAGTTTTAAAGATTTTTCATTTATTTAGTGCTCCTGATGCAAATGGACGGCTCGAAATTCTTAAAATTCACACAAGTAAAATGAAACTTGCAAGCGATGTTGACCTTAAAAATATTGCCAATAAATGTCAAGGTTATGTTGGCGCTGATCTCGCATCTCTTTGCTTGGAAGCCGGATGGGAGCGAGCTCGTAAAATAAGGCAGCCAATTAATCTCGAGTCTGATTACATTATTCGTAATGAAGTGGTGAACATGCTTACTTTAAAGATGGACGATTTTCAGGTTTCGTAATCTAGGAGTAAATAATTATTTTTTCAGTTTGCCCTTGGAAAGAACGGTCCTTCAGCTCTTCGTGAAGTTGCAATTGAAATACCAGGCATTTCTTGGTCAGACATTGGTGGTTTGGATAATGTTAAGCGAGAGTTGCAAGAATTAGTTCAGGTTTATTTCATTTTCTCATTAAATCACTAGTTTTCATTTAATTGCAGTATCCTGTGGAATATCCTGAACTTTTTCTTAAGTTTGGAATGCGGCCGTCGCGGGGTGTTCTCTTCTATGGACCACCAGGTTGTGGCAAAACACTTTTGGCCAAAGCTATTGCTCATGAATGTCAAGCTAATTTCATCAGCATTAAGGTAAACCATTAAAAGTTATGTCAGAAAATTTTGATTGCAGGGACCTGAACTATTATCAAAGTGGTTTGGGGAATATGAGGCAAACATTCGCGACATCTTTTGTAAGGCACGTGCTGCTGCTCCTTGTATTATCTTTTTTGATGAGCTCGATTCTATTTCAAAATCGCGCCATGTAAATGCTGGTGATTCTGGAGCTGCTGATCGAGTTATTAACCAAATTCTGACTGAAATGGATGGAATTCTTTCGAATAAAAATGTATTTATCATTGGAGCTACTAATCGGTAAATTTTTAAATTTTTTGTAATATTTATTTAAAAATTTTAAGACCGGATGTTATTGACTCAGCAATTTTGCGTCCTGGTCGCCTCGATCAGCTTATCTACATTCCACTTCCAGACGAAGATAGACGTCTTCAAATTCTAAAGGCTAGTTTACGCAATTCTCCAATGGCAAAAGATGTCAATCTTCACATTTTGGCGAAAAAGACTGTTGGGTTATCTGGCGCTGATCTAAATGAAATTTGCCAACGCGCCTGCAAAATTGCAGTTCGCGAGTCAATCGATATGTCTCTCATAGAAAGAGAATCAAAACAAAAGAAGATTGATCCAGGTGTTTCTGAACTTGCACAAAAACACTTTGAAGAGGTTAACTTTAAAATTGAGAAATATAATTTTAAATTATCTTCAGGCAATGAAATTTGCTCGTCGTTCAATTTCTGCCGATGAGGTTCATAAATATGAGGAGTTTACAAAACGACAAGGCCTTGGAAAAAGTTTCAAATTCACGGACAAGAAAGCGGTTGGTCCTGGCGCAGGTCCTCATGATGATGAAGTCTAAGAATAATTTGTTTAATTTATTTTTAATTTATTTTCCTATTTACCGGTTAATATTCTTAATATTCTGCCTTTTGTTCTTTTTTTGTTTAAGACGATCTCGATAAATTTTGATAAATTCTTTATATATTTTCTAATCGCTTATCGATTTTGTACAAGTCTTTTATTAAATATGACGATGTATTTTCAATTAGTGGTTTTTTATTCAACTTTCAAAATGTTTGTTTAGGAAAAAACTGAATTTCGACATATAATAAAAAAAATTTCACGTAGAGGGCATTCTCTTAGCAAAGATGCTCTTTCCTATCTGGTTGATCAGTTAAAAGATATGGGACATGAGCAATAACAGAAAACTACTGGTAAGGTTATGGAATTAATCGAAAAGGAAAATGGTTTGATTTTAATCCAAATCTTATAAATTATTTTTAAAGTCCAGTCGGGTCTGTTGGATTTAAATGTGCTCAAAAATGTCGTTAAAGTACTCTCGAGACAACGAAAGAATGAAAGGTTAATTTCTAAAACATTTACCAAAATAATTTAAGAATTCTCATTCTTACATCGAAGAACAACTATAAAGACGTGTATGTCGAAATTAATATGTCGAAATTCAGTTTCATCTTAAGGTTGAGAATTATTTATTTTTAATTTTTATATTCAAACTTTTTTACTTTTCAAGGGGGAAGCAAATGGAAAAGTACATGCCTAAGTAGCGAATATACCTGTTGCTCATGGAATTACAGGTTTTTAATTGTTGTTTAAAAACTATTGTTTTAATCGATAATCGGTGATAAAATGTCAGTTTTAAAATATATATTTTACATGTTTTTTTATCGGTTACTACTACCTATATTGTATTTTTTGCTTTCACATGTTTTTTTACTAATTTCTTTACAGGATGGTTTTGTCTCATGAAGGGGACTAGAAAGAAATTTAAAGATTTCTATATCCAGTGTCTTGTATGGACATTAATTTATTCAACATTATTATTTATTTATTTTTCCTTCATCAGACTAAATACTTGGCCAAACCAACAATCTTTTCATTATAGAAGAATTATTCCAGATTACAACTGTACTTGCAGCCATAATACATTTAAATCAACATTTAATTTCAAACCAGAATTTGGAAATTTTTCTGCAAAAGAAGCGTATCAACAAATATTGATTTTATCTGATTCAAACAAAAAATCGCAAGTTTACAATTTCGTTGCTCAATTTAAAGTGCCTATTCGACTAGAACAACATTTGGCTGGTGATATTTTACTTTTAGAACTGAATGGAAATCCTAGATTTTCTTTAATCGTGTTTGAGAATTTTTGGACTTTTCACTATCTTTCAACTGATCAGAAAGAATTATTGCACAATTTCTGCAAAAAATATTCCGTTGGTATTATTTCATTCCTTGAATTCGACAGTGGAAAAACGCGCAAAGATTTTAAAGAATTTGAAGCTTTTGGAGGGTTAACGGTCAAAACAATTTCATTTTCTTCAAATTCTTCAGTCCGAAAAATAGGCAAATATGGATGTGCATATTCCGTTCCTGACTCGGAACAGACTGGATGGACATTTTTTAAAGAAGTATTGCCTAATTCGATCCCTTTATTGGAAGCAACAACGTCAGAAGGAGAAATCTTATATCCAGCTTTAATTTTTAATGAAGGTATGCACGCTATATTTGGAGCAAAGCCTGAACATTGGCTTGTCTATATTGCCTTATTGGATATAATTAATTATTTTGCTCCTAATATTTATTCAGAAGATTTGGAAAGGTTTCATTTTTTAATTATGTATTTTTTGGCATTTTTAGATTTATACAGATCGATATTGATGACGTTTTTGTTGGTGCTAGTGGTTCTGGGTTTACTGCCAATGATGTCAGAGATCTTATTAATGTTCAAGAAAACTTGAGAAAATCAATCAACAATTTTACTTTTGCGCTTGGATTTTCTGGTTATTTTTTCCGTCATGGATCTGATGCTGAAGTTGAAGGAGATGAGTTCCTTATTGGTATTTTTGAATTTTTAAAAGGTTAAAATGTGGATTTTTTAAGCGAATGCTAACAATTTTAACTGGTTTCCTCATATGTGGAGACATAATCATGCTCATGAACATTCTGAAGAGTATTTGATTGCATTAATGGCGCAGAATAAAGTTTTTGCTGAGGTTTGTTTTAGAAAAATCTTTTTAATATTTTTTTTTGTTGTTTTCAGAATTATGGAATTCATACAAAATTATTTTATGCCGTATCACCTCTTCATTCAGGAGTTTGTTGTCTTTCTATTCTTTAAATTTAACTCTTCTTTTTTAGGTTTATCCTATTTATCAGCCAATTTTCGATGGTTGGAAAAGAATTTGGAATATTAGTGTTACTTCCACAGAAGGTTTTGAGTTTTTGAATTTTATTATTATTTTTTCTTAATTTAGAATATCCTCACTTTTGGCCTCCTTCTCAACGGCGTGGTTTTATTTATGGAAATATAAGCGTTTTGCCTAGGTAAATTATTACAAAATATAAAATTAAATTTTCCATCAAGGCAAACATGTGGTCTCTTTACTCACACCCATTACTTTCATGCTTATCCTGATGGGATAAACAACTTTTTAAATGGCATTTATGGCGGAGCTGTTTTCAAAACTTTACTTTTAAATAAATTCTCCATTTTTATGACTCATCAACAAAATTTTGCTAATGATAGACTTGGATCGTTTACTTTCCTAAATTTAATCAAATTTGTAAATTGTTGGACAAATTTGAAATTGAAGTGGATTGAACCTGTTGAAATGGCAAAACGTTACTTTCAGAAATTTAAAAATGAAGAAACTTTATTATATACTGTTAGTTTTTTTCTCATTTTCAGACAATTCATCAAAATTTTAGAATTTTTGTGCTGACAAACGCCACATTAAAATGCTTCCGGTGACAACATCTTGTGATAAATTTCTTCATCTTCCTAATTTAATTATTCTTGGTCCACAAAAGACAGGTTATAATTTTTCTTTATTTTAAAATTAAAATTTTTTAGGAACATCAGCTTTATCATTGTTTTTGCAAATTCACCCAAACATTTCAACAAATCGTCCAATTCCTAGTTATTTTGAAGAACTTCAATTTTTTGCCGGTCCAAATTATAACAAAGGAATTGATTGGTATGTGGAGAATTTTGTTTCGAATGAATCATCTTCACCAGCATTAATTCGTTTCGAAAAGTCTGCAAACTATTTTGATAATCCAAAAGCTCCAGCAGCCATTTCAGCTTTATTACCTAATGCAAAATTGCTTGTGATTTTTAATGATCCTGTGAGGAGAGCATATTCTTGGTATAAGGTATTTAACTATTTATTTGAATTCAAAATTAATTAAATTTTGTTTTAGCATATGCAAGCACATAACGATTCCATTGCCCTTAAATATTCCACTGATGACGTTTTTATTGGAAATTTTACTGAAGCAGCCCGATTAAAAAGGCAGGAGTTTAAAAGTTTTTTAGTAATTAATTACCCTTAATTTTAAGACGATCTCTTTTGCCTGGACTTTTTGCTCACCATCTTGAAAACTGGTTTGATTTCTTTCCTGCTTCGAATTTTTTGTTTGTTGATGGGGAACAACTTCTTAAAGAGCCATATCTCGTCCTTCGCGATTTATTCAATAAACTTGAACTGCCTGTTTTGGACAATTTATCCAATCGTTTAAAATATTCTGAAAAGAAGGGTTTTTATTGCATCGTTTTGGATAATAATCAAAAGTCGTCATTACATTGCCTTGGAAAGGGTAAAGGACGTCATTATGAGCCAATGACTGAACGACTAAAAAATCATTTGAAAGCATTTTACTCAGAACCGAATAAATCACTAAAGAATTTGTTAAATAAATATAAAATACCTTTGCCTTCTTTTTTGATTAATTAAATTTTTTAAAATTATTTGTACATGATCTCGCTTAATTTAAATAAAAACAAATATTCTTTACTGTTTGATTTTTCATATCGTATTGTCGATTTTTATCTAAAAATGTTTATTTTTTTTTTTTGCTTAATTTATTTTTCTAGAAAAAATGCCAAAATACTATTGTGACTATTGTGACGCTTTCCTTACTCACGATTCGCCATCTGTGCGTAAAACGCACAATTCAGGAAGGAAGCATAAGGTTTTTTACTTACAATTAATTAACTTTTTTCTATTTTATATATTTAGGAGAATGTTCGTCACTTTTACCAAGCTTGGATGGAAGAACAAGCTCAAAAGCTTATTGATGCAACAACGAAGGCGTTCACTACGCAGCGAATGATGGCGCCAAATATAATTCCGCCGCCGATTGCTCCTGCTGGGATGATGGTTACTTTACTAAAAATATAAAGAAATTTCCTCATATTTTCTTTAGCCTCGTCCGTTCATTATGCCACCAATGGGAATGTTGCGTCCACCAATTATGCCGCCTAATACTTCTGGCTTTTTCATGCCTCCAGTGCCGACTACTGGTTTTTCTATCAACAATCCAGGAATTCCAACTCCGGGAATGCCTCGTATGCCAATTCCACACATGCCAATGCCACCAACAACTACAGCAGCGGGAAATCCATCAGGTGAAAATGGAGGGCAGCCACAACTTCGAACTCAAATCAAAATGCAACCTCCTGAATAATAAGAAGATGAAACATTGGATGTCGAAGTTATTTTGAATTTTCGTTCATTTTTTCTCTTAATTTTAAATGAGTTGACTCTTCGAATCTTCACTAACAATAAGTAAGCATCATATTAAAAATATTAGTTACACATAGGTCGTATAAACTCCGAAAAATTCCAGATTAAAGCGAATAACAACAAAAACACTGTCTCATGTCAGACGAACTTCGAGATAATTCCTTATCCACAAAATCGTAGAATAATACCAGATGGAATACCTTCAATAAGTTAAAGCAAATTATTTAAATTATCGAAATTCCTTTGCGCCATCAACAAATCTTCAAGTTATGCACTCCTTTTTGGACCTTATGGGAGTGGAAAAACTATGCTCGCGCACGCTATAGGAAATTAAACCTGCATTTTTCTTCCTCATTAATGGTAATTTACATAATTTTAAAGTATAATTTTCTATATTAAAGGACAGGAACTAATGTCTCTACCGACATATGAAGCAGAATCTGCTCTGCGCAAAGCTTTTGCTAAATGTGAAATGAATTCGCCGGCAATTATTTTTAACGACGATATTGATGCTACTGCTGCAGACTGGAAAAGGTATTTTTAAATTAGGATCGATTAATAGTTTAGTTAGTTTAGTTAATCTATTGATCCTAACTTAAAAATATCGCATCAAAAT
>ABLG01000257.1:0-69361 GCA_000172435.1 Meloidogyne hapla | reverse complement strand
ATTGAGCATATAGTGAAAGTATTGTACTTTCACTTTTTTGAGACGCCACGCTATGATTAACAAACAAATCTTTTTTGATGAAATTTTAAATGGAATTGCGGATTATATGCCTCCTTTCTAATTCTTACTCACTAATTTTTACTCATACAATTACTTTTCACTTATATTGCTCAAGGAAAATAAATGATTGACAGGAAAAAAAGGATTATTTCTGAGACTCAAATAGGGAGGGGGGCGGGATAACAGAAAAGTACCTATAAAGCTATCGAATGGAATTTTAGATATTTTTTCTTTAAATCAGAGATCGCTATAAAATTCTTTTAATTGTCGTTGTTGAGTCAAATTTAAGTAATTATTTTTCTTGTTTGTGCTAATATTTTGAAATTTTTCTGTAAAATGATGGTGATAAAAATCATTTTTTGGGCCAATTTCGCAATTTCTTTCCTTTTTCTTTCAATTCATCTTAATTCTCATTTTCCGGAATTTTCTATGCTCTCTACTTCAAAATTAATTAATCTTCAATTTAGATTCAGTTTTGGCTGCAAATTATTTCTTTAGTAATTCTTTATTAACACAAAATTTGCAATGCTTAACCGTGTCTCAACGAGGACGTTTTCTGTCTCAATAAAATGGTTACAAACACCACATTCTCGTGTAGCTGCTGAGCCATTTATGAATGGAGGTTCTGGGATATATATTGAGCAAATGTATGAAAGTTGGTTGCATGACAAGAGTTCTGTTCATAAAAGTTGGGATGCATACTTCAGGTTTTTTAACTTAGATATTAGGTTGATCCAAATTTTCTCTCTTTAGCAATGTCCATGCTGGTGCGGAGCCTGGTCAAGCGTTTCAGGTTTAACTTAGAAAAAGAAGCATCTAAAATCTAACTTAACCAATTTTTTAGTCGCCTTCAGTTTTCTCTCAAGGTGTGCCAACTCCACATGCTACGCTTGCGATGAGGGATTTCAAAGAAGTTCAGCCTACAACCGCTACATCTGTGATTCCAGCAGACGATCTTACTCGAGCTATTAATGACCATCTAAAAATTCAACTTTTGATTCGAAGCTACCAGGTTTCTTTAATTTTCTAAAAAGTTCTTAGTTTCTGGACTTTTTAAGACTCGTGGTCACAACGTTGCTGACCTCGATCCTTTGGGAATTAATAGTGCTGATTTGGATGATACAATTCCAAGAGAACTTGAATTGGATTTCTATGGTTTTAGCGAACAGGATTTGGACCGTGAATTTCTTTTGCCTCCCACAACTTTCATTGGAGGTGATAAGGCAACTCTTCCACTTCGCGATATTGTTGATCGTCTTAAGGTTTTTTTAAATTTTTTTTGAGTGGCGCAAAGCTTTAGTAGCGCTGACACGACAGAGAGCGCTTTTTTAACCATTTTCCATTATTTTTATATTTTTTAAAGAAAATTTATTGTCATTGTACTGGAATTGAATATATGCATTTGACCAACTATGAACAACAAGATTGGGTTAGAAAACATTTTGAAGCTCCTAGAGTCACAGAATTAACACCTGCTCAAAAGAAAGTCTTATTCAAGCGTCTAATTCGTTCTACAAAATTTGAAGACTTTCTAGCCAAAAAATGGCCGAGTGAAAAACGTTTTGGGTTGGAAGGTTGTGAAGTATTAATTCCTGCTATCAAACAAGTTATTGATCAATCTTCGGCTATGGGTGTTGACTCCGTTGTGTAAATTATTTTTCTTTTAATTTTTTAGTCCAAATTTCTCAATTTTTTAAAGTATTGGCATGCCACATAGAGGACGTTTAAATGTTCTTTCTAATGTTTGCCGTCAACCGCTAAGCACAATCCTTTCTCAATTCAGCACTCTTGAACCAACAGATGAAGGTTCCGGTGACGTTAAATATCATCTTGGTGTTTGTATTGAACGTTTAAATCGTCAATCTCAACGGAATATAAAAATCGCGGTAGTGGCGAATCCTTCACATTTGGAAGGTTTATTGACTACTTAATAAGAGAAATTTTATTTTTTTCAGCTGTGGATCCCGTTGTACAAGGAAAGGTTCATGCGGAAGCTTATTACAGCAACGACCCTACTTGTGATCGTCATTTGGTATATATTTTATAAAATGCTCTATTTTCCTAAATCTTTTATTTTTCAGGCTTTAGTATTGCATGGGGATGCTTCTTTCTCAGGGCAAGGTGTTGTTATGGAAACTTTCAACTTGAACGATTTGCGTGATTATACAATTCATGGAGCAATTCATATTGTAGTAAACAATCAAATTGGATTTACTACTGATCCTCGTTCTTCGCGTTCTTCTCCTTATTGTACAGATGCTGGTCGTGTTATGGGAGCTCCCATCTTTCATGTAAATGCTGACGATCCTGAGGCTGTTATGCATGTTTGTTTTTAGATATTTCCTTAATTTGAATTATTTAGAACTGCTTGCCAGAAAATAGAAAACGACTTAAACCTAGAGGATGGGTTATTTTTGAGTTAGTTTGTCGGACTTGATCCTTTGGATGATTTTCTTTCTTTTATCTAGGAATCTCGAAAATCTCTATAGTCCACAACCTTTCCCAAACCTTAACCAATTCGAACCTTTAAATCAATTTAATTTAAGGTCTGCAATGTAGCTTCCGAATGGAGAAAAGAATTTAGAAAGGATGTCATTATTGATCTTGTATGCTATCGCCGTTATGGACATAACGAATTAGACGAACCAATGTTCACCCAACCATTAATGTATCAACGTATCAAACAAACAAAACCGGTTCTTGAACAATATCAAAAGAAGATTTTGGCTGAAGGAGTTGCTGACCAAGAATATGTTGATGATGAATTTAGTAAATATGGATCTATTTTAGAAGAGGCTTATGAAAGCGCAAAAAAGATTACAACTGTTAGAAATCGTGATTGGTTAGATTCTCCGTGGGATGACTTCTTTAGAGATAAAAATCCTTTTTATGTGCCACCAACAGGAATTGAGAAAGAAAATTTGGAACAAATTGTGATGAAATTTTCTCAAATTCCTGAAGGATTTAATTTGCATAGAGGATTGGAAAGAACGTTGAAAGGTTTTCTTTTAAGGTTGAATTTTAATGTTTATTTTTTGGTTTTCAGGTCGCCGTGATATGTACTTTGAAAATAGCCTTGATTGGTCTATTGGTGAAGCATTGGCTTTTGGTTCTTTGTTAAAAGAAGGTTTTTCTTTCAATTTTATTTTTTAAATTATTTTTAATCATTCAGGAATTCATGTACGTCTTTCTGGCCAAGATGTGGAACGCGGTACATTTTCTCATCGTCATCATGTTCTGCATGACCAAAAAATTGATCAAAAAACATATAATCCTTTGAATGATTTGTCTGAGGTTTTTAATTTTTTTGTATTCTTTTTATTTTTTCATTAGGCACAAGCTGAGTACGTTGTCTGCAATTCTTCTTTGAGTGAATATGCAGTTTTGGGATTTGAACTTGGCTATTCTCTTGTCAACCCAAATTCATTAATCATTTGGGAGGCACAATTTGGTGATTTTGCAAATACTGCACAATGTGTTATTGATCAATTCATTTCTTCTGGACAGTCAAAATGGATTAGACAAAGTGGTTTGACTTTGTTACTTCCTCATGGTTATGAAGGAATGGGTCCAGAACATAGCAGTGCTAGACCAGGTTTTTTTGAAAAATAATTTTTAAATTATTTTTTATTATTATTTTTAGAACGTTTTTTGCAAATGTGTAATGAAGATGATGGAAATCGTTTCGAGGAGGTTTATTCGTCCTTTAAAAATTTAAAAAAAATTTTAAATTTAGGACATGAAATTTGATGAAGCATTTGTTGCTCGTCAATTGAATGACACTAATTGGATTGTGGCAAATCCAACTACTCCAGCGAACCTTTTCCATTTGCTTAGACGTCAAATTTATTTACCGTTCCGTAAACCGTTGATTGTATTTACACCAAAAGTATTTTAATTTTTTGATTATTTAAAAAAAAATCTAACAATAAGTATCTTCTTCGTCATCCATTGGCTCGTTCTTCTATTGAAAACTTTTTGACTGGGACGTCATTCCAACGTGTAGGCGTTGAAGAGGGCAAAGCAAGTGAAAATCCTTCCAATGTGAAACGAGTTATTTTCTGCACAGGTTTTTTTAATTTTTATTTTTAAATTTTTTCTTTTAAGGAAAGGTCTATTATGACATTTTGTTGGAGCGTAAAAAGCGAGGTCTTGAAGCTGAGGTTTGTTTTAATTTTATTTACCGGAAAATAAATTCGAATTTTTTAGATTGCTCTCGTTCGTATAGAACAAATTAGCCCATTTCCTTATGATTTGCTTATTGAAGAATGCAACAAATATTCTAATGCAGATATTATTTGGGCACAGGAGGAGCATAAGGTTTTTTAATTTAATTTTTTAAAAAATCTTTTAAAATTTTTTCTTAAATTTTATTTTCTTATTTAGAATATGGGTGCTTGGACATTCATTCAACCGCGTTTTCTGTCATTCTTGAAGAAGTAGGTTTTTTTTATTTTTTGATATACTATCTTTGGTTCTCTTAGTTTTTTCACTTTAAAAAATATAAAAATAGATCCAATCGCGGAATTATTTATGCCGGTCGAAAACCTTGTGCATCACCAGCTACTGGTAATAAATTCATCCATCAAAAGGAACAGGCTGAAATGTTAGAAGCTATTCTTGTAAAACCGGTTAATTGAAAGAAATAAATAATATAAATTTTTAAAAATTAATTTGATCCTCGTTGAATATTTGCACAATTACTAGGAAAATTTTATTAAAAATAATTATTATTTTTATTCTTTCTAAAAGCGCTCTTTAAAACTTTATTTTAACTAAAAATTGGGCGCTTATTTAGAGAGAATATTTTTAAAAAAATATTAGAATTACCTTTATGACTGTCAAAAAAAACCTCTCAGAAAGCTTTATTTTTTGTAGAATAATTAGTTTAATTAAAAAAATAATATCTCATTTTTGTGTAATATTCTCAATCAAAAAGAAGATTGTATTTCTCTTAGCATTATTTTTTATTAACTCGATTAATCATTTATCTCCCCTAGTCTTTTAAAATATTATTTTCGGAGTAAAATTTAGAAAAGTTTTTTTTATATTTTTAAATTCTTTTAAAGTTTTTTAGAACTTTTAGATAATTTAAAGAATTTTAAATTAATTTAATGGAGCAAAAGAAAATTTAGAAGATATGGATGTTAAAATTTGGTTGATCAAAATTAATGGACCAAGACAATTTTTATGGATCAAGGATCTGCTTAATGCAATGTAGATATTTGAATTGTCTCATCAATTTGTCAGGTGTATTAAAATTATTTTAATTATAAGGGTTTTGTGTCGAAAGAAATATTCTGGGATTTTATTATTTTTTTAAAATAATTTATTAAACGTGAATCATTTGGCAAAAATAAGATTTAAGTTGAATTTTGTATTTTTAAAAGGTTATTTTTTCGTATTTTTATTTTTTTTTCATAAGGAGAGTGAGTAATTCGTTTATTTTTGTGAAAGGAAAGACTTATTTTTAGTATTTTTATTTGACCATTTTCTAGTATTTTTAAATATTTAATTTATCCAATAGATTTAAATCTTTTTGTTTTTATTTTCTCTCATTTATTTTGACCCTCTAATTGATTTATCATTATTAGCTACTAAGCCACTATTTATTTATTATTGTTTTTAAAGAAATAATCATTGTTAGGAGGGATATATTGGGCCAATAACACAATATACCTTTGTTTTCAACAATTGACTTTAAAAGAGAGGTGGAAGCATTACTTTGGAGGGTTATTTGGTTGATTTGATGTTTTCAATCCTCTCTTAATTTTTGTTTTTATTAAATATATATTTTGATCTAATTAAGTACTAAAGGATTCCACCTCTTCTAATAAACTCGAATTCCCTAATTCATGTTCCTTTTGATTTTCTAATCTTAAAGAATTTTTAATACTTTAATAATTCTTAAATTTTACTTTTTTAAATTCTTTTCGACAAATTCATTTATTTATTTTATTTAAAATCCATCCATTATCCATTTAAAATGTCAAAAAAATTAAAGAACATTTTCCATTAAAAATTACACACTGATCAAAATTCTTTACATTCTTTTATCTCTATAAAATTTTAAATGGATATCCTGACAGATTCTTTTATTTTATCTTTTAAAAAATTCATTGATCCACTTTTTTATCTTTTATATTTTTTTATACTTTTAAATCTTTAACATTTTTTCTTTTTTTTCTCAAGTCATTGACAAGAGCATTTTTACTTCTTTTTCCCTCAAAATTTTTGCTGAGAAAAAAAAAATATTAAGAGTGTCGATATTTAAGAGTTAAAGCGATTCTAGGACAAGGTGGGCGGATGAAAATGTAAAAATGAGGGAAAAAAGGTAAAATGCAGTCATGTTTTAAAGGCTTTTCCTCTTCTCTTTTTAGTTTTCCTTCTTTCAACTACTTTCAAATAATAAATATAACTTTGTATTGGCACTGGGTGGAAGAAAAATCTTTCTTTTTTTTACTTCTCTTTTAGATATACACAATCACATCAGTCGCTTTTAAACACTTAAATATCTAACAAACAATCTTTTTCCATTCCAAGGTTAATTCAAAGGATCAACTCTCCTATTGATCAACGCAAATATGTATTAGAGGTTTTGGGCAGCTTTATCTGTCTTCCCTTCTTTCCTCTACTTCTAGCCTCCTAGATATATCACAAGAAATCTTATATCAAATCTAATAGATTGAACTTGCTGATCAGCATCAAAGTGATAAAGTCCCGTTAGAATCCTTTCTGAAAGGCTCTCTTCTCTATTTTCCAGTCTCCAATAGAATCATTGACCTTTAATTCTTTGATCTCCTGGGTATTAGATTTATCCCATTTGCTCTGTCCGCTTCTTTTCACAACGTGATTTTAAGTGTTTAAACATACCCCTCCCCCAACTGCCATCAACCAGAGAGCTAGCCAACCCAACAAAACGATTCTTCTTCCCCCATTTCCACCCATTTTTATATCGCTCATCCTTTTATATTCCTTCCTTTTTTCTTTTCCCGCTATTATTTCTAACTAAATGCCCCCGCAAAATCAATGTTTGTTTGTTACTGATGACGGCCGCTCGCCTTGCTTTTTTAGCTTACTTAGCATTTTTTTTACCTAAAAAATATTTGCCCTATTGCCTTTAAATTTGGCACACATGCCACCTTTTTTTAAAAATTAGCGGACGTAATATTTCTTTCCCTCATTGTCTTCCGATTCTTTTTAGTTGATTGAGGGGGAATCCTTTTTAAAACACACATCAAACTCTGACCGAAAATTGATGACGGTCAGAGTTTTTGATCTCAAAACTTTTTTCTATTTTTTACCTTAACCAATCTTATTTTCTCCCTCCTATATCCCTTTATAAAACTTACTGAAAAGAAGGAAGGGAATTTTAAAGATTTTAAAGATTAAAGACCTCTTAAGAATTTTAAAGATTTTTCATAAAAAATTAGATAATTAAATTGAAACCTAAAAAAGTCATTTAGGTTAAATAAAACGCATAAACATTTTTAATTTTCTCACCAATTTAATGGGGGTTGATTCTCTTCTCATTTATTCATTGATTTTTCTTTGTTTTTGACTTCATCATTTTATCTTTCCCAATAATATTTTTCTTTTTTTAAAGGTGCAATTAGGTCTAAAATAATAGCCACATAAATAGATAACTACATTTTTACTATCTTTTAAAGCCAATTGGTCATCGTTTCTTTTTTAAAAACAATTTATTTTATTAACTGCCATTTCTTTTATTAAATTTATTATTTTTTTCTTCCTTTCTTCAATTCTTTATTAGAAAAGATAATTTTTTGCTAAATAGGAAAAAAACAACAAAAAAATAACAACTAAAAATGCCAGTATTCCACACAAAAGTTATTGAGTCAATTTTAGAGCCTGTAGCTCAACAGGTTGCAAAATACTATGAATAAATTTTTTTTTAAATTAAAAAGCTTTTTAATTATTTGCTATTTCAGCTTTTTTTTTTATTTTTTTTCTTGCTTATTTCTTGTATTTTATGTCCTATGTATTTTTAGAAACATATTATCTATTTTAACTCTTCTAAAATGCTTCTAAATTTTAAGAAAACCTTCTTTAAAGGCTTTTTAAGAACCCGGGAACCTCTAAAAATTTAATAGAAATTTTTTAAAAATTTTGTGGCAAAATGTCAGATTTTACCCGTCTTAACATTTTGCTATATTGGCATTTTGAAAATTAGTCTTTTTGAAAATTAGCATTTATTTTATTTTTGCCAAAATGTAATCCTGCTTATAAGCATCTTAAGCATGCTTAAGATTTATTTGTCTTGCTGTAATCGTTTTATTTTTGTACTCGTTGATTTTCACGTTTTTTAATTAATTTATAGCTACATCTGGCGCTTTCATTGGCACATCAACATTGCCTTCCATCTTCTTCCTCTTCCTTTCAACACCATCAAAATGGATTTGGAGAAGATTTTGCATCTACCTCATCCGGCACAAGATTATTAAAAAGCAGTGGAACGCCTCAACGTTTTGCTCCATATTGGAGTGATTTAAATGGAGGAGAAGGAAGTTCTTTGTCTCAGAGTTCTTCAAGGTATTCTATTCCTCGAACAATGTCGCCTTCCACTGATTGTGCTGTTTGTCAAATGCTTTTGCCTAAAGGCGGACCTGTACGTTGCTTTCTTTTAGTTTGCTTTTTGTGTGTTTTTTAATGTTTCCCTTTATTATGTCAACTCTCGAATGGTCAACTCATTTGAACTTTTAATCTGATTTTTAAATCCCGTATTCTTTTTACTTCCTTGCTTTCTTCTTTACACCCTTTTGTATGAGAATTGATCATTTGACAGTTGATACAAACTTTTTTGTTTACTTAACTATCTTTAGAATTTTTTACCGTTCTAACAAATCTCTAACTGCTTTGCTTGCTTTTTCTCTTATCGACTGCGCATTGTTTATTAACATGTAAGCCGCTTTTAAAATATTTTTCAACCAAAACCTTTTGAAATTTTTTATTATTTTTAAATTTAATTTTTTTAATTAGGTTTCTCGATTGGTCATCCTCCATGAGGAAGCCGAAGATGGAAGTGCTATGCCTGACTTGACAAAACCTGTTAGTGCTGTATCTAGAGCTGTTGATAATTTAATAAAGGTTGGAATTTTGTTTCTAAAATAATTATTATCCTTTATTTTTTAGGTCGGTTATGAGACCTGCAATTCATCAGACGACAAGATTCTCAAACAGGAAATGCCTCCAGCATTACAACGTTTGTGATAAATATTTCAACTTATTTTAACTTAATTTTTAGGAGTGGAAGTCAGTTCGAGACTTTTAGAAGAAGCTTGTTATTTACTCAAGGTTAATTTTGTTTAAATTTTCTAAATAAATCAAAAATTTTACAGTCTGACCCATTTTCAAGTGCAGCACGTAAAAAATTGATTGATGGAGCTAGAGGGATTTTACAAGGTTTTTATGGGTTTTTTCTATTAATTTTAAAACAATTTAAAGGAACATCCCAACTTTTGCTTTGTTTTGATGAATCTGAAGTACGAAAAATTGTTCGAATTTGTCGCAAAGTTCTTGATTATCTTGCTGTTGCTGAAGTTATTGAATCGATGGATGATTTGAATCAGTTTGTAAAGGTAGGGGAATATTTATAAAATGAATTTTTTTTTCCGAAAATCTGCTTAATGTTAGTTAATTTTAAAATTAAGGATATAACCCCATGGCTTACTCGAATGGCTAAAGACGTTGATTCTCGTTCTGCTGAATTGACACACCAAGTACACAGAGAAATTCTCATTCGATGCACTGATTCCGTCAAAATTCTTTCTCCTATTCTTATATGTGCGATGAAGGTTAGTAAATATTTTTTAGAGATTAAATACTTTATGATCATCGAACATGCGAGTTCGATTCCACTGCTTTGCAATTTTTTAAATTTGTTATTGGCTTATTTTTGTCTTTTAATCCCTTTTTAATCCAAAAATATTATTTTAAATTTATTTTTTATTTTTATAGATTTACATCCAGATAAGCGAAGAAAGTCAGAAAGGACTCGGGGAAGCAGCCAGCAACCGTAATTACCTTGGACAACGAATGACAGATGAAGTTAATGAAATTATTCGTGTTCTTCAATTAACAGCATATGACGAAGATGAATGGGACCAGGACAATGTTACTGTAATGAGAAAAGCTCTTTCGGCAGCACAGTCATTACTTTCTGCTGCTTGTGAATGGTTGTCGGATCCAAATGGTCGTCCTGGAGCTGTTGGAGAAAAAGCTATCAGGCGTATTTGTGAATATGCAGGTTTTATTTTTCGTGATTTTTTAATATTAAAAAAATATTTTTCTAGAAAAAATCGCTGCTCGATCCCTTCCTGAAGATCAATTTACCATTCGCCAATTGGTCAAGGAGATTACTAATCTTACTGATTCTATTTGTGAGCTTCGACACCAAGGAAGAGACAACCAAGTTATTTTTTTAGTTTCATAAAATTTAATTCTATTTTTAATAGTCTTATGCCCAAAGCTGTGCTCAAAAATTGCGTGATTTGGTTGGCACAAAAGAAAGTCAAGGAATGTTGCCTCATGCAGTTTTCGGAGCCCAACGTACAGACTTTCAACATCCAGCACATACTTCGGGAGGTAAACTTGAGCAAGCTCAACGTTGGCTTGATAATCCTGGAATTAATGATGGAGGAGTTGGTCTTCAAGCGGTGAGAAATTTTTAAATGATTTTTAAAAGAAAGGAAAAGAAATAAATACTTTTTTTTTAAAGATCCGTTCTTTAATTGACGAAGCACGCCGCCTTGCAAATAAACTTCCTCCGATTGATCGTGATCGTCTTCTCAATGTTTGCGCTGATCTGGATAAAATGTCCAATCAATTATCTGGTTTCTTTAAATTTTCTTTTTAAATTTCTAATTATTTTTAAAGATTTGGAACGTCGTGGATTGGGTAATACTCCAGAAGCTAATAATCTTCGCCAACAATTGCGTGAAAAGCTTCGTGAACTGAGTGATTTGATGAAGCGAGTGTTGACTGATAAAGTTGTTGAAGATTTTGCAGATATTACAACACCATTAAAAGCTTTTGTTGAAGCTGTTTATGCACCGTATGATTTTTAAAATTTTTAGTAAAAATTTTTTGTTTTAGAATGGATCAGCCTTACCGTGAAGAAAACTTTGAAAGCAAATCATCCAACTTGAAAGACTGTAGTGGTAGAATGGCAAACACTGGTTTATTAGTTGCAAAATGCGGGCCTTGCAAGAATAAAAAGACTGTAGAAGGACTGATTGATGCTTCTAATAAGGTTAATTTATTTGAATCTTTTTATAAAACTAATTGAGGGCGCTAAAAGTCGATTTAACTTTGTTTCGTGGATCACCTTTCCTCTAGAAAAATATAAGCCTAGAAGTGGGTTCGAACCTTATTCTTTCCAAATCCATCAATCTTTTGAATTTGACACTTTCCCACTAAACCACTGAAACAAAGAAGCGATTATTCTTTTATGTGCCCTTAACCTATTATATTCTATTATACAATAGATTGATTTATTTGGTTTAAAATTAAAAATTTTAGGTCAACCAAATGACACCTCAAATAATCAGCGCCGGAAAGATTCGTTTACACAACAGCACAGAAAATGCTGATCGTCACTTTGAAAATCTACGAAAAGAATATGCAGATGCCTTAAATCGTCTTCGTGCGTATGTAGATGATGCTATAGATACAGGAGAATTTGTTAGAGCTAGTGAAGGTGCAATGAGACGATATACAAATAAATGTGAAGATGCAATATCTACAAATGCTCCTCAAAAAATGGTTGATAATACAAGTTTGTTTTTTATTTTTAAAATTTTTTCTAAAAATTCCTTAAAAAGGTCAAATAGCTCGTCTCGGTAATCGTGTATTAATGTCAGCTAAAAATGAAGCAGATAATTCTGAAGATCCACAATTTGTTCGAAAAGTTAATGATGCCGCTTCTAATTTGCATTCAGGTTTTTTTGAAATTCTGTAGAATTTCGCAAATTGGTGCGAAAACGCGAATGTTTTATATTTTAGTTTTAGTATAGTAGTTTAGATTTAAAATATTTTTTTCTATTTTTAGATGATTGAATTTTTTAGATAAATGATTTCCGCTTTTGGAAATTTTAATATTATTTTTAAAAATAATTTTCTATTGTAAGTTTAATTAATTTTTTATTCTTTCGCGTTTTTGACTACTTTGCGTTTTTTATTAAAATTTTTTTTCGCGTTTTTCTTTTTTTATTTTAATTCGAATTGTTATCCTCTTCCATTTCTTCAATTATACACATTTTTCTCCCGCGTTTTTCTCCTTATATCATTCGATTATTTGTTTCATTGTTTAACTTAAAAATTTTTAAATTTAAAATTTCAGCAATCCCACCAATGGTTAATCAAGCTAAACAAGTAGCTATTAATCCTCGCGACCAAGCTAGTGCTTCTCGTTGGCGTGATACAAATGATCATTTATTAGATTCTGTTCGTGGTGTTGGTGATGCAATTACTGGATTACCTTCACGTAGAGCAACACCACAGCAACATGTGCCTCCACAACGATTCGAGAATAATGTTCATGTTTGTGAAATTTATTTTTAGATATTTTGAGGGATGGTATAGAAATTATTTTAAAAAATCCAAGCTTCTCCTTTCCAAGCTCCTCCTTCCCACCACCAACACAACCCCATTAAATTCAACCTATATTTTCCCCTGGGATGGAAGGGAGGTCGTGATATTTTTGTCATTTTCTCATCTCTAACCTTGTTTTTAAAGGCCCCACCACCTTCACATACCCCATTAAATTCAACCTACCACCAACAGCAACAACAACAAAAACCACCACCTCAATGGCCCAGTGAGCATAATGTGAGTTTATGACTAAAAATTTAAATAATTTTTTGAATATTAAAGGTTTATGAAAGTCCAATGCGTGCACCAGGCGAACCAATTGTGCATAACAGGTTGATTGTTCGTGAGGAACTTCCTGCTCCACCACGTCCACCTCCTCCCGTTGAGATTAGTCCAGCTCCAAGGTTTTATTAACTTAAAATAATTTTTAATAAAAGTAAATTCAGACCTCCTCCTCCACCAGAATTAGACGAAGAAGAAGAAACTCGTGCCTTTTGGGAACGTTATCATTTACCAGCTGCTCAATACCAACCAATACTTAGCGCAGCACACAATTTACATCAAGAATTACGTCAATGGTCATCACATGAAAACGATATTGTTGCTGCTGCTAAAAGAATGGCTATTTTAATGGCACGACTTTCTCAATTAGTTAGAGGAGAAGGAGGAACCAAAAAAGATTTGATAGATTGTGCTAAAGCTATTGCTGATTCTAGTGAAGAAGTTACACGTTTAGCTGTTCAATTGGCAAGGCAATGTACGGATATTAAAATGAGAACGGTTAATTTTTTAATTTTAAATTTGAAAAAAATTTTTTCTTTTTTCACAGACTTTGCTTCAAATTGCTGAGAGAATTCCAACAATTGCTACACAACTTAAAATTGTTTGTTTTTTAATTTAATCTTTTATTAATTTTGTAATTTTTTTTTTAAAGTTGGCAACAGTCAAGGCAACAATGCTTGGCTCTCAAAGTAACATTTTTATTTTTTATTTTTTTTAAAAATTCTAAGGGAAATTCTAAAAATATTTCTAATTAAAAAACAAGAAAATGATGTAAAAAATGTTTATTATTAGTTACAATTGGGCCATATGGAGAGCCTATTGATGGTAAAAAATAAATAATTTTTTTGGGTGTATTGCTGTTTAGAAAAATTACTTGTGTTTTTTTAATTTTAGTAAATTAACAAACAAAATTTTTAAAAATTTATTTTAACAATTAATGCAGTGATTTTATTTTAAAAATTATTTTTTGTAGTGCCAAAACCTCTTATTAAATTTTAAATAAAATTCAACATTTTAGGAACAGAAGAAGATGAAGAAGCAATGGAGCAATTAGTCCTAAATGCTCAGAACTTGATGCAATCAGTTAAAGACACAGTGCGAGCAGCTGAAGCAGCTTCTATTAAAATTCGTACAAATAGTTAGTTTATTTTTATAATTAAAAAAAATTAATTTTCTTTAAAAAAATTTTTTTTAGCTGGGCTTCGGTTGCGTTGGATCAGGAAACCAATGTGGTCAAACTTTTAAGGTGCCGTCCATTCTAAAACAAACAACAAAAAGAAGAAAACAACGACCAACAAAATTGTTTGAAGATTGAATTTTTAAAACAGAAGTTTTTCTTAATTATCTCTCTACTTCCTCCCAAAATCCTCCCAAGTCTCTCCTTCCTTTTTGCAATCACATCCCAAAATTTATGTCCCAAAAAATATATTTAATATTTTCTTCTCTTAGAAAACGTATTTCTTCTTCTAGGCTTCCCGATTACTCTCACAAACAAAAACTAGTCTATTCACAAATGCATTTTGTCCCATTCCCCACTAATATGCTCATAATAAATGCCTTAAAAAGAGACACAAAAATGTATTGAAGTAAATATGTTATTTTTTAGTATTTACAGTCGAATTCGAATTGTTAGACCTATGTTAGGCCCTAAATAGCGTGCTAAGGTAAATCGTCCGTTGGTTTAAATTTTAAATTTCCGCGCAATTTTGGCATAATGCATTTAATTAAAATAAATGACAATTTGTCCTTATAGTTAGAGACGCAAAATGAAAATAATGGTTAGAGAACATAAAATAATTATTTGTGGACGGAAAAGGACGATTGAGTCCCGCCGTTTGAGTCCCTGAGCCCTTTTCCGGCCCATAACTTTTTTAATTCTTATCCCATCTGAGTGATTCATATATCAATTAAAAGCTCTGCATGTGAGGATCATTTTTCCTAACAGGATTGGTCTGATCAGATCATCCTATGAAAAGTTACAGACACTTAAAGATCGAAAATCACGATTGTCCGGACTTATCAGCTCATAACTTTTTAAATATTGATCGGATCTGATCAGTCCCTTTGGGATAAAGAATCAACACATCCAGGGCTTTCGAATGATATAATATTTGTTCGAAATAGTTCGGGCCCAAAGAAGTTATGGCCCGAGAAACGGCTCAGGGACTCAAACGGCGGGACTCAATGGTCCCCTACCCATTTGTGGAAGATATGAGAAATAGTGTAGTTAGAGAAAAATAGTTATTTGTGGACAATTGATAAAGGTCGGTTGAACGCGAAATATTTGAGTGTGAGATTATTTAGAAAATGACCGATAGTTTAAATTTTAAATTTCCGCTAAATTTTGGCATAATGCATTATTTAGAAATAAATGACAATTTGCCTCAATAATTAGAGAAACGAAATGAAAATAATTGTTAGAGAACAAAAACTAATTATTTATAGGAGAAAAGCGAAATAGTGTAGTTAGAGAAAAAGTTATTTAATGGGAAATTGTTAAAATTATAAAATCGATAAAAAATCAATAAATCGATAAATTGATTTTTTAGAAACTAAAATTTTGTAAAAATTATTTATTTTCAAAAAATCGATATATTGATTTTTTAAAAATTGTAAAATTTTTTAAAAATTATTTATTTTCAAAAAATCGATAAAAAATCAATAAATCGATATATTGATTTTTTAAAAATGTAAAATTTTTTAAAAATTGTAAAATTTTTTAAAAATTATTTATTTTCAAAAAATCGATAAAAAATCAATAAATCGATATATTGATTTTTTAAAAATTGTAAAATTTTTTAAAAATTATTTATTTTTAAAAAATCGATAAAAAATCAATAAATCGATTTATTGATTTTTTAAAAATTGTAAAATTTAACTATTTTCAAAAAATCGATAAAAAATCAATAAATCGATTTATTGATTTTTTAAAAATTGTAAAATTTAACTATTTTCAAAAAATCGATAAAAAGTCAATAAATCGATTTATTGATTTTTATAAATTATCAACTAGACTCAAATTACTTATACTCAAAAGTACAGTCTAATTTAGTGGGACAAACTGTCATTTATTTCAAAATTAGACATTATTCCAAATCACGCTAATTTCTAGACACCCAGCTTAATTCTATGTACCCACAAAAGGTACAAGACCAGCAAAATCAATCTACTAATTTTTCTATAGCTCTTAAACCTTGTAAACAAATTGAGCAATAAATATTTATAAAGATATATATTCATTCTTCATTTTCTCTTGGACAAATTTCCAATTCAACAAGTTGTTGACGTGCCATAGTCAATTCATCATTCAATTCCCTCCTTTCATGTTCACGCGCGGCACGTTCAATTATCTACGGAAAGAATTTTTAGAAAAACTTTAATTAAAAAGATTAATTTTATAAAATAAACCAATTCTTCTCTCAACTGCAACGCCAGAAATTGAAGTTCTTCAACTGTTTGAGGCAGTTCAATCTGTTGTTCACGCATTTCTTCTGCACACTGAGATTTTAAATGTAGCAGCTTTTCATACCTAAATATAAATTAATTTGAAATAATTCAAAAGTTTAGTTAAAGAAAACCTTTCATTTAATAACACCAATTGTTCTTGAAGTTCTTTTTGACGATTCCTAGCTAATTCTAATTGTGATTCCAAAACAGACAAGTCAGCTTCTTGTTTTTTGCTAAGAAGTACAATGCGTTGTTCAAAGTCCTCAGTGTTGCTGATACATTGCTGGAAAATAAAAAAGAATTAAAAATTTTCTATTCGGAAAGTTGCTAATGTTACGTTGCAAAGACCAGGGAAGTTGGTAATGAACGGGGTAATGAAAGCCCAGGGGAAAAAATTAAAAAAAAAAAGGTTAGAAAAAAGAATTGACTAAAAAATTAAAAAAGGGAATTTATCTGGGGGCATATGCGAGGTAACTTTACCCGATTATCTTGTCAAAGAAAACATTTCTGCTAATTTTGTTAACACCCTTGAAACAAAAATAACCTGAATTTTCCCTTCAGTTTCCTCATTCAAAGCAGCAAATCTAATCTCCAGCTCCTTTCGATAATGCCTCTCTTCTGTCAATTCTTTACCGTATTTCTCATACAATTCTAAAAATAAATTGTTAAAATTCTAATAAAAAATCTAATAAACCTTTAGCGGCTGCCAATTGCTCCTAAAAATTACTTAAAATTAAAAAAATTAAAACAAAAAATAACCCTGAGAGTATCCTGACTGCTTTGAATTGACTGAAGTTGAATCTAGAAAATTTGAAAAAATTAAACATTATTTTTAAAAGTGTCTTTTGAATGGATTTAAAAATTTTATGGAATTCAAAAAGTCGTATATCCAAAGGGATTCGAACCCACAACCCCACAAACATAAAATCGAACCCACTAACCGCTTGACCAAAGAACTTGTTATTAGTGATTGTTAATTTCCTCTATATGGAAACTCAAAAAGTACTTTCTTAACTAAACACAAATATACCCAAAAATATATCAAAAAATTATCTAAAAACAACCTCATAATTTCCACACATCTCACAAACAGAATTAGCATAAGCACTTCCCTTCAAAAAGAATTAAATATTGAAACAGATAATAAAAACTAACAGATTCTGCAGAATCACCTCCAGTATCAGTCATTACTAAAGAAAAACCAAGAAAATTCTAGAAAATTAAAAAAAAGAATAATAACCGAATTAACGGATGAAAAAAATAATTAATGGAAAAAATATAAATATTTTGAAATAAGAAGACAAAAGAATTTAAACAAAAATTAAATTAAAAATCCAAAATCAAAACCCAAACCTAACCCAAGATATTTTTCATTTTCGCAAAAAAGATTTATCCATATGATCATGTGAACGTTGTATTCCCATTTTGTTACTTTGTAGGCGTTTCTCTAGCGAAGAATTAGCAGAATCCATAACTGGTCTAAAAAAAAAATTTTTAAAAACCTAATTTATTAAAAGAAACCTTATAAAATTTGGAACATTATTTGCTTCATTTTCTTCTTTTTGAAGCTGTTCAATCGTCTTTTTAAAATTACTTTCTCTCATTTCATCTCTAATGAAATAAAAAAAATTTAGAAGAAAAGTCAGAAATAAGAAACCTCCAAGAAGCATTTTGTAACATTGCTTTTCGCCTCTCCTCAATTTCAGCAGCACTCAATTTTGGACGGGATTGTGTTTTTTCTTTGGATTGTTCTTCTCCTCGTTGACTATAACTTCCAGAATCGGTTCTTTTATCAACTTATAAATTTAAGAAATTTTTTTAGAAAAAGTTAAGAAAATTAAAAAAACCTGAAGAACGAGAAGACGAATCCCGGTGGTGATGACTTTCATTTCTCTTTCTAGAATCTTCCCTTCTTTCTCTTCCTCTGCTACTTCCACTTCTTTCTTCACTTGAATGTCGATGATGTCTTTCCTTTTCATCAACTCTTCTTTGTTTTGAATGAATTTCTTCATCTGAAGAGAAAGAACTTCTTTTAGATTTTTTATGCTTTTTCTTCTTCTTCTCTCCTTTCTTCATTTGTTTTTCAAATTCTTTTTGTAAAATTCGTTGTGCTTTTAATTTTAGCAGAGGATTATCTAACATTTGTCGACGTCTTTGTTCTTCTTGGAACTTAAAATTTAAACAATAATTCTCCAAAATTAATTTTAAAAAACCTTGAGTGCAACAAGTGGATCCTCATTACGAACAGTTCGAACATCCAAAGCAGAAATTTTTTGATTATGAGAACCACTGCCATTTTGAAGAAGTTTTTGTTTAAAGAAATTGTCTCTGCCTTCCTCGTCTTTGTCTTTAACAACAACGTCAGAATATAATTCAAAATTCTTGTCAATCTAAAAAAAATATTGATTAGACGGTTGCGCAGACTTAAAAAATTGCGGACAGATTTTAGAAATTGCGAACATACTTAAAAAATAGTGACTAATATTTAATGAATAGACAGGAAGCTAAAGAAAAATTTTCCCACGTTAATCGATATTTGCTCTTTAATCTTTATTGTCAAAACGACAGAAAACGTTAGAATTTGTCCACCTAGAACCAAAACTAAAGCCAATTTAATTAAAAAAATTCCCAACCTTTTTCCCAAGAAGATAATCCTCTCTATTAACAATTGATTTTGTTCCACCATACATCCATTCCATATTTGGATCCTTTGAAGAGCTTGGGCGATCATCCATTTTGACTGATAAATTCTAAAAACATTTTAAAAAATATTAGAATGAAATAAATTAAAAGAAAAATATAATCAAGTATCATAAACAATTAAATTAAAAAATAAAAATTTATTTTTATTTTTATGAAAGATCGCGCAAAGTCCGAACAGAAATTGACAAAAATAAAATGTTTGGAGTTGAAAAATAAAATAAAACAATTTTTTGTGCAAAAAATAAGCAACAAAATTAATAATTTTTTTTACTTTGCATTTATGTGCAAGCGAAAGTGAGGATCAACATTTTTTTGAGAAAAAATAAAAGGGAAGATGTAAGATATATATTAGATAAAAGTTCGTATTTCTTTTTGTAAAAAATTAAAAAAAAACCATGAGGTTCAAAAAAATGAAAAAATAAAAAAATCGACGAAAAATCCTCATCAACATCAACCGATAAAAATATTTTTTCTGATACGAACCATTTTAAGAGAAAAACAGAAAAAAAACATATTTTTTAAAATGATTGTTGCCTAAAATATATAAAACAATCCAACAAAAAATTGAAAAAAAAAATAAAGAAATTGCATTTTAATGGACAAAAATAATTTTTGATAAGTTATTTTATTTGTTTTCTAGTTAAATATTTTTGGAGTTTTTTTATAGAGAAGAAGGAGATTTAAAAAAAAGAGAGGATACATAGATATCCTTTTTTGGAATTTAAATATATTTTTTTATAAAAGATATATAATGGCCATTCTCCTCACAAAACACAAAAGACCCTCTCTCCCTTATCAGAATTTTAACAAACCTTCCAATCATTTTTTAAAGAAGAAAAAAGAACATTTTATGTTTGACCTGCAGCCGCGTTACCCGCTTGTCGTTTGACCCGTGCAATCTCTCTGGTGACCTAAAAAAAAAGAAGAAAAATAATGCCATAGAAATAGACAATTTTTAAATTTTCGCTCATTAACCATGTGACCATTTTTAAATAAGGTTGACTATTGCGAAACAAAAAATTAGGAAGACCCCAGATCCTTTAAACTTTTTAAAATTTATAAGACTAACCCAAGAGGCAATTGATTTGGCTTTATTAGTTCTCGAACGTCGACACTTATTAACAAGAGTATTAATTCCAAATTCAGCAGTATCAACAACAGGCAAAAATTCAACACCAAAAGAATGCAACAAATCACCAGCTAATGCACAAGCACTTGAATAAAGATTTTCTGAAGTTGCTGGTTGTGAATTAGAAATTTGAACAATTAATTGAAGCATTGGTTGAATATTTCGTTGAATAAGTTGAAGACTTTCTGGTGACCCGTTTAATGCTTGTACAATACCAGAGAATGCATAACAACAAGATTCTCTCAAAGATTCTACATAATCGATTTGGTCAAAGTCATCCTATTTAAAATTTTTAAAAATAAAAAAAAATTTATTCTAAAATAAATTACAGCATTAGTGATTTGTGCAGCAGATATTGCCTCTGTGAGCCATTTCATATTTAAATCCAAATATCGAGAATATTGAGCATTCAATGCCAATGCTACATCACCAAATGTGTTAAGAACTTGCGTTTTAACATTTTTCTTTGCATTTACGTCCTTTTAAAAAATTGAAAAAATTTCTAAAGATTAAAAAAAAACCTGTAAAATTCCCAACAGTCTTTCCATAATTTCATCCATATATCCAATAATATTCGTTTCAAAAGCTCTACACAGGTCAGAAACAACACCAACTGCAGCAATACCAATTTGTGCATCATCATGATTTTCCAAAGCAGCAAGCAAGAAAGGTTTAAAGTCTGTCATGTATTTTTGGAAACCGTCTTTTAACACTAAAAAATGAATAAATTTGATTATTAACTAAAAAAGAAACCTTCAATAAGAGCAGTAATTGCCATCAAAGCTTCTTCAACAACCGCCTCACTTTCTTTACCAGTACAACGGCCCATAATCCGAAGAAGACCAGCCATAATACTGTCAGAAATAAGTGGAGCATCCTCACACCGAATTTTGTGTAGAACTGATTGAAGAGTTGCACAAAGTTGAGATTGAAGATCACGAAGTTGAGAACGCTCATTAGATGAAATTAAAGCATCTTCAATACTCAATAATGATTCTAATTTGCCCAAAATAATTATTGTAGTTTGTTGAACTGCTGGATAACAATCAGCTGGGCTATTTTTGATTAATTCCATTAAGGCTTCGTATGCAGCTATTCGCAATTTGTTTTCGTTTGAATCGGTTCTGAATTTTTGATGTTAACAAATTTCCTAGTAAAATCAAAAAAAAAACCTGTCAGATGTTTTAATCAATTCAGTAACCATATTCTGGAAGACAGGGCTCAAAATGAATGTTTGTGGAGTACCTTTTTCATCCACAGCACCACCCTGGTCGACAGCAACTTTATAGGCTGCTTTTACAAGACTTGAAATTGCCTTTAAAATTTAAATCAAAATCTTCAGAAAAAATCAAAAACAAACCCAACAAACATTTGTAGCTACCCTTGGTTGATCTTGTAAGGCTGATGAAAGTGCAGGTAATAACATACTCAAAGTTTGTTCACGAGTTACAATTCCTTCACAAGTATCACAAACTCTACCAATTGCCCAAGCGGCAGTATCTTTTATAGCTGGCTAAAATAAGAAGAAATGATTTTACCAGGCAATGAGATGAAAGTTAAGGAATTAAAAATTTTATTTTATTGTAAGAATATAAATTCTGCGTGATTAATAACGAATAAAAACAATTAAAAAATTAGCTTTAATAACTGGAATCAAACCCAGGCGAAAATTCAAAACATTATTGATAAAACTTAGAACGCTATCCACTACACCACACGACAACTTACTGCTTCTATGATTGTATTTGCCTGTATACCTACCAAAATAATAAAATAAACAAACATGAGTGTCAGAAAGCGTAACAATCAAAGGCTGAATAGCTTGTTCAACCAAAAGCAAAAGTTTTTGTTTAGACGGCCCTTCCAAAATTGAACCAAATGCCATAATTGCTGCCTCTCTATAATGCCAATCAGGGTTTGTAAAGTGTTGTGTAATGAAAGGAAGAATCAAATCAATAATTGCATCGCCACAACATTGAGCTAATAACATCACACAAATTCCTGAAGATTTTGCAGGGTTCCAATCGTCTTCAGAATCAGCTTCCTGTTTTGCAAGTTTTTCTGTGAGAGTAGGCAAAATGTGTGGAAGAGCACCCAAAGCATAATGTTTTGAAACATTTTCTGGTGTCGTGCCTTGTTCTACTGCCTTTAAAGTTTAAAAATTTTTGAAAAATTAAAATCGAAGTAAAATCACTTCTTCAGCCTCAACAGCCAAATTTAGCTCTTCATCGCACACATTTGACCAAAATTCAATGCCTTGCAGCGAGACTTCATCAACTGTATGATTGAAAAGGTGAAGAAAAGTGCTCATCTGCAGAGCAAACATAATTTTTGTATAAAAAATAATCCAAAAAATTCAAGCTAACAGGGGATTACAGGGATAATAAATAGTCAAGACAATCAGAAAATTAAAAAAAACTTTCCAAAAAAATATTTTCACAAACCAAGATCTTTCATCGCCTGTAGAGTTATTTGAAAAAGAGCACGACCCATATAAGGCTCCATATGACGATAGTAGAGAGACACTATTTTGACCAAACATTGGAGTGCAACGACTTTAACAGCTGTGTCAGGAGATTGAGTGGCGTTACAAGTCACTTGCATAATAATGTTGCGTTCAGTCTGAATTTTAATTATTTAGCGAAAGGACACGAATAATAAGAAAGTCAAAATCACTTCAGTCTCAAAACTTTGTTTGGCAAAATCCAATGAGTTCAATAAAGCAGTTGTAGCAGCTAATCGAATAGTGTTAGACGTTTCTTCTTCACGCATTCCATGTACTATAGCTGTTAGGATTGGCCCAGTATATGGAAGATCACGAGCATCTTGGCAAATATATCCTAGTGCTTCCAGCGATGATTCCCTCAACATTGGTGTGCTTTCTGGTCTTGTAACGTTAATGCTCAATTGGTCAATCACGTCAGTCCATTGCTTAAACGAAATATTTAAAAAATTAGAAGTCAAAAAAACTTTACATTTAGAGGGAGTTCGATACAAGCTATGGCAGCAACACACTGCGCTGCTGTAGATGGCCGTATTGTTTCTGTATCGAGTGCCATCAGGGCACATTTCTTCACGTAATCTCGCATTTCTGAAGGTGTTGAAACCCATCTAAAAATTTTAATTTACAGAATTACTTCTTCTAGCTTAAAAAGAACCTGGCTTTTTTCTGATCAAACGATGTTTGATCACTGGAAAATAACGTGTTCTTGAGTTGAAGACCGGCCGCCTTCCTTACGAATGGACCATTATTAACATTAGAGAGTACTTCAGCAAGTTGTCTGACATATTCTGGCTTAAATTATTAGTTTCACTTTAATTCAAACTTAAACGTGAACTCACAAAATTGCCATCAGCGGCTTGTTGTAAAAGATTCAGGGCATATTGCTGGTCTTTGGGATCTAAAAATGATGAATAATTGATTTCAGGTGCAAAGATAATATTAAAAATTACCTCCAGAAAAGGTTTTCTCTAAAACTTGAGCAAGTTCGGACATGCTAATTTCAAAAAAATATCTGAAAATTAAAAAGTAAGAAGGAAAAACGAAATAGAAAACTTAAGAAAACTTTTAAAAAATGAAAAAAAAATCAAGAATTTAGAGCGGGAAATATTAAAAACAGAAATAAAAATATCCGAAACGAAAATTACAGTAAACTAAAAGTTTGATACTTTTACTTTCTCTCTCTGCTATTTCTCACTTTTTCTTTATTCTGGTAAAACTCGTTTCGCCAAATAAAGAGAAATTGTACGTTTTGTCTAATTATTTTCACCAAACTTTCATTTCGTCAGTTAAGTAGAAATATTTTGACTTTCTTAACTTTTTTGACCCCCATTTTTGTAGATTTGATTTACAATGTTGAATTAATTTTTAGTTTTTTTGATAAACTTTTAATTGTGAAATATTTACACATGAGATATGATCATTCTCAAAACATTTCGAAATATTTACATTTTTAAACTAAATGACAATCGTGCGAGAATGGTTTAAGTGAACTTTTCTTTCCTCTATCAATGACACCCCATTTTTTGCTATATCTTTTGTATTTCTTTTCATTAATATTGATTATTTCAGTTTACAATTAGGTTAATTTATTTGTTTTTCTTGTTTAATCAACAATAAAGATTTAAAAAATGGTGAACTTCACGGTTGATGAAATCCGTGCTTTGATGGACAAACGTAAGAACATTCGTAACATGTCTGTAATTGCGCACGTCGACCACGGAAAGTCTACGCTTACCGACTCGCTTGTTTCAAAGGCTGGAATTATTGCTGGAGCAAAAGCTGGTGAGACACGTTTCACTGATACTCGTAAAGATGAACAGGATCGTTGTATTACCATCAAATCGACGTTTGTTACTTTTTCAGTTTAAATTGATTAATTATTCAATTTTAAGTGCCATTTCTATGTTCTTCGAGCTTGACTCGAAAGACTTGGATTTCGTCAAGGGAGATAATCAATGCGAGATTGAGCAAGTAGATGGTGCGAAAAAGAAGTACAACGGCTTCCTTATCAACCTTATCGACTCTCCCGGACACGTTGATTTCTCTAGTGAGGTCACTGCTGCATTACGTGTTACTGACGGTGCTTTGGTGGTTGTGGATTGCGTTTCAGGTTTTTTACTTCTTTTAAACTGACATTGACTTTATTATCTTTAGGAGTTTGTGTGCAAACCGAAACTGTATTACGACAGGCAATCGCTGAACGTATCAAGCCTGTGCTTTTCATGAACAAAATGGACCGTGCACTTCTTGAATTACAACTTGGACAGGAGGAACTTTTCCAAACATTCCAACGTATTGTTGAGAACATCAACGTTATTATTGCTACATACGGAGATGATGATGGACCGATGGGACCAATTCAAGTTGATCCTTCTATTGGAAATGTTGGCTTTGGGTCAGGGCTTCACGGATGGGCTTTTACGCTAAAACAGTTTGCGGAGATGTACGCCGACAAGTTTGGAGTTCAAGTATGAATTTATTTGGGTGTGATGATCTACATTTTACTTTTTAAGGTCGACAAGTTGATGAAGAATCTTTGGGGTGATCGCTTCTTCAACCTCAAAACAAAGAAGTGGTCCAGCACTCAAGAGCCAGACTGCAAGCGTGGATTTTGCCAATTTGTTTTGGATCCGATCTACAAAGTTTTTGATTGTGTGATGAATATTAAGAAGGAAGAGACTGTCAAACTTTGCGAAAAGTTGGGAGTTAAGCTTACTGTTGAAGAAAGGGACATGGAAGGAAAACCACTTCTGAAGACGATTATGCGTAAATGGCTACCTGCTGGAGATACTATGCTTCAGGTTTTATAAAAATGTTAATTGCCCTTTGACTCAATTTTTAGATGATTTGTATTCATTTGCCATCACCCGTGACTGCCCAAAAGTACCGAATGGAAATGCTCTATGAAGGACCTCATGATGACGAAGCAGCCATTGCTTCAAAAGCTTGTGATCCTAACGGACCTTTGATGATGTATATCTCAAAAATGGTGCCGACTTCTGATAAAGGACGATTCTATGCTTTCGGTATAATTTAAAAACCATCAATAAAACTAGTTAAAATGTTTGCAGGACGTGTTTTCTCTGGCAAGGTTGCAACTGGAATGAAAGCTCGGATTCAAGGACCTAACTACGTAGTTGGCAAGAAGGAGGATCTTTACGAGAAGACAATTCAACGGTTTGCTGATTTCTTACAGTTTCTTAATTAATACTGGCATTTTAGTACAATTCTCATGATGGGACGTTATATTGAACCAATTGAAGATATCCCTGCAGGAAATATTGCTGGACTTGTTGGTGTTGACCAATACCTCGTCAAGGGTGGAACAATTACAACTTACAAGGATGCTCACAACTTGCGTGTCATGAAATTCTCTGTTTCTCCTGTTGTACGTGTGGCTGTGGAACCGAAAAATGCTGGAGATTTGCCAAAATTGGTTTGTTTTAACTGACTTTTTAAAGTTTAATTTTTGTTTACCTCAGGTGGAAGGCTTGAAACGTTTGGCCAAGTCCGATCCTATGGTGCAATGCATCTTTGAGGAGTCTGGAGAGCACATTATTGCTGGTGCTGGAGAATTGCATTTGGAAATTTGCTTGAAGGATTTGGAGGAAGACCACGCTTGCATTCCAATCAAAAAGTCGGATCCTGTTGTGTCATATCGTGAAACGGTCACTGAAGAATCTGATATGATGTGCCTTTCAAAATCACCAAACAAACACAACCGTCTATTCTGCAAAGCAAAACCAATGGCTGATGGTCTTCCTGAAGCAATTGAGCGTGGAGAAGTTACTCCAACTGACGATCCGAAAAATCGTGCACGAATTCTCGCTGAAAAATATGAATTTGATGCAACTGATGCTCGTAAAATTTGGTGCTTTGGACCTGAAGGAACTGGAGCAAATATTTTGGTTGATGTGACAAAAGGAGTGCAATACCTTAACGAAATAAAGGTTTTTATTTAATTGTTTGATTTCTAAGTAGAGTTACATTTAGGATTCGGTTGTGGCAGGATTCCAATGGGCAACCAAAGAAGGAGTATTGTGTGATGAGAATATGCGTGGTGTTCGTTTTGATATTCACGATGTGACACTTCACGCTGACGCAATTCACCGTGGTGGTGGTCAAATCATTCCAACGGCACGTCGTGTGTTCTATGCTTCCGTCCTTACTGCAAAAGTTTGTTAAGAACTTTTTATTAGCTTTTATTAAATTTATTTAGCCTCGTCTACAAGAGCCAGTCTATTTGGTAGAGATTCAATGCCCAGAGGCAGCTGTTGGTGGTATCTATGGTGTGTTGAACCGTCGTCGTGGTGTTGTATTCGAGGAAAGTCAAATCGCCGGAACACCAATGTTCATTGTCAAGGCTCACTTGCCTGTAAATGAATCTTTTGGTAATAATTAAAATATTTGTTTTTAATATTTACCTTCCACTTTAAAGGCTTTACTGCCGATTTGCGTTCGAATACTGGTGGACAAGCATTCCCACAATGTGTTTTCGACCACTGGCAGATTTTGCCTGGTGATCCATTCGAGGGTTCTTCTCGTCCAGCACAAGTTGTGGCAGACACGAGAAAACGCAAAGGACTTAAAGAAGGAATCCCGTCGCTTGATAACTTCTATGATAAACTCTAATGACGAAAAAAGTTAAAAGAAAGGGGAAAGGGATGTGGAATTATTTGTTTTATGTTTTCCGCTTATTTTCGACAACCCGTTATGTGACAAATTGTTATGTGTTGTTGATGAAATATATTAATCATTTAAAATATTGTTTTTATTAGTAATATTGTTTGATAAAAAATAATGGGTTTTTGTTTAGCTTAGAAGGGTTCCGAGATTCCAAAAATTTCTAACCAAATTTTTAATCGAAAAAGTTTATTTTTAGCCGTCATATTTAAAATGGCAAAGAAAAAGTTCTCTTTAGTTTTGTACAATAAACATGTAAAACTTTAATTTAATTATATATAATCTGGTTTGGAGCTACTTTCATTTTGTAAAGTATATTTAATTTTAATTTGTATATTTTATATATAGGCGCCAATCAAAGAGTTGCCATAGCTAATCCATCAACACTTGCCAAATCCTCTTTTAATGTCCTAGAAAATAAAAGAAAGGGTTGGTTAAGAAGATTTTGTAAAATAACCTGTCAAAATCGTCCCATTCACAAGGACGGACGTTATAGAGACTTTCATTAACATCGTAAATGTGTAAACAACCAGAACCGTCCCCAATTATTAATTGTTGGCCATTGCGAGACCAATGTAGCCTTGAGGTAGACACACCAACAGACAAAGAAGTTAACGGATTTTCAGTATTTTTATTTAAATTCCACAGATTTAACTTTAAAAGAATAATTTTAAAAATTAAATAAAAATCCCTAACAGTTCCATCGGACGAAAGAGAGGCAAACACTGCTGGATGAACTGGCGACCATTGAACATCGGTAATATAAAATTTATGTTTTCGCTCCAAACACAATAAAGGCTCAGATTTGTGTAAATCCTTTAAAGAAAAATTTTAAAAAATTAAAAAAGAAATTTTTAAATACCTTTAAATCCCACAATTTAATGCTAAAGTCCAGAGAACCAGTTAAGCAGAGATTAGAAAAGTCAATGGCGCCTTTCACTCTGTGCATGTCAACGGTGGTAATAGGCATTGAATGAGCTACAAAAAAAATTAAAAAAATATTTTCAATTAAAAAAACCTGGAATGCTTTTGCAAGTATCTTTAACAATTCTATCAACAATATATAATTGATTATCTTCATCCCCCAATACAAGATCTTTAATACTGTCATTAGCAAATGACATACACAAAGCTGACATCTAAAAAAATTATTAATGAAATTTTATAGTAAAGGTTATGGCCAAGGTTATGTAGTCAAGGTATTATCCTTGAAGAGAGGACGAAGATCATAAGGACGTTCTCCTATTGCCTCCCCCATCCATCCCAAAGAAGTATAATTTTTGGTTTTGTTCAGTTTAAATTTCTAGGGTTCTTCCGGATTCAGGGGTTTTCTGGACTTTGAAGCTTTCAGAATTCCTCTTATAAAAAATCTAAAAACCTGTTTTTTAGTTCTTGGACACATTAAATTATGAGAATCAAGTGGCTGTTGCATATTATCAATATTCCAAGAACACAAACGCCCATCTGTTGAAACTGTAACTAAATCATGAGCGTTTGTTGAGCCTACCATACGCATACAAAGCACCGGTTGAGTATGAGCGGTTGAAGAAAGAGAAGTCTGTGAGAGTTTTTAAAATTTTTAAAAAATTCAAGAAAATAAAAAAACCTTATAAACAGGCATCTTTTTATTAACTCGAACATCCCATATACATATTTGACCAGAATAGCAACCACCGATTATTATGTTATCTTTGAAAGGGTCGAATGTTAAACTCATCACGCGTGAAGAGCTGGTGAATGTGGCCCTGAAAAATTTTTGAAAATTAAACTTTTTTAGAATTTTTTTTTTAATTTTCTAACACCTGAAACACTTAAAAGTTTAAGAAAAATTTTTTAAAATTTTTCCACTTACTCTGGAGTAGAAGTCTTAAACCTCGTAGTCCACAAATTAATAATACTGTCAGGTGCAAGAGGTGCTTCTCTATTTAAATCATAAGAAACGGCCATTAATTCTGCATGTATTGAAGAAAAATCGATTGCTCTGACTGCTCTGTTTGCTGTTGTTTTTTCATCAAAAATTTTTCTATTAAAAGTCAACATTTCTCGATTATCTATTTTATCATCAGTTCCTGCTCCACGTGTTCCATTTATGTAATCAACAAAAATATCAGCCTAAATAAGATATTAATAGTTCAAACACAAAAAAGAAACAACGAAAAAGTTCTAGAAAATTAAAAATTTGTGAAACAAAACAACTTTCAACGGAACTTCCATCAACGGAAAACTTGAAAACAACAGCACTACCCACTACTCCACAACCTTACATGTTGGTTTTGAATAATCATACCCTCAATAGATATGCCAAATAGGGAAATAAAGCAAAACCTCTGCTAAAAACGCCTTATTGAACAGAATCGATACCCTCATTTGTTAAATTAAAAAAAACCAACTTCTTCAGCCAACGCCCTTTCAATGACTCGTGATGCTTGAGAGAAGAATCGAGAGAAATCGCTGCTGCTTAAAATTTTCCGCTTTTCTTCATCGCTTAGAGGAGGAATTTTTGCAGAAGTTGCTAATGTTATGCTTGTATGATCATCTGTAGTGTCTTTTTTGTTGAAAGATTTGAACTGAAAAATGAAAAGATGGGAGTCTGGATTGAAGCTCATTTTATTACTACATGTAAGGGCCATTAAAGTACTATATATTTAAAAATAATATTTAAACAAACTTGATGTCCAAGATTATTAAACTGCAAATTATTAAGATGCTTTCTAATCTCTCTAGTCGGAGATTCATCAAAACTGCCAATTTGTAGACCAGCCCCCTCATCAATCGACACTTCATCATCAAAAGCAAACTCTTGTGATCCCATACTAAATTCGCCAACAGAAATGCGTTCATCATCAGTTTGGGTAGTTTTACAGTATTGGAGCTAAAAACAAGAATTTCTTGAAAATTCCAAAATAAAAAGTTACGCATTCTGTCCTTGGTTGTTTAATCGAAACAGATTGAGCTGAAATTATTGACAAATGCTGAGGGCGCTTTACGTTGGTTTTTGCATGCAAAGTATTACTTCCCACATGATTTTCCAGGTAAAACTATAAGAAAAAATTAAGGTTAACAAATCAAAAATAAAACTAACGACTCCGTTGCATTCTCGAGAAGTTGAATTTGTACTGCTTGGATCACTGGGGGCCTCCTCCCTAAGTCTGGATTCAATTCCAACACTGTCCAGCATTGCTCTAAGCTCTGCAGGTGTCATCGTTTTTGCTCTTTTTGCTTAAATAAAAGTTTAATTACTCTAAAAATTTTCTAAAAATCAAACTGTCGATCATCAAAGAAGCTCGTCCATCATCCCTTTGCCTTGAAAGTTTTGCAGCTTTAAGTTCAGCTAGCCTTCGCTTTTTCTCTTCCAACTCCCGTTGTCGTTCACGAGTCTCGTTGCTATCAGCCATTTTAAATATTTATATTTATCTAAATGATTAAAAGTCGATTAATTAGTAAAAAAAATGTTGCAAATAAACAAATTGTAACCAATTAGTAATGAAAACAAACATTCCTTTAATTTGTTTACAAGCTGAAAAACATAATGCCAAAAATGAAAATATTGCCAAAATTATTTAATGGAGATTTTTAAAAATTTTCTACGTGAAAAACACGTGAAAATCCCATAGGGATTAAAAAGATGCGGCTGGGTTATTGATCATGTATTTTTGTGTGCAAACGAACCCACAAAACAAATATATAAAAAGGAATGTTTGGTCAACATTAAAAAAAAGATTAAAAAAATAAATCCGAATTTAATCGATATCGAAGTTTAAACTTCAAAATTTAATTAAAAAAATATTTTTTTAGACAAACATTTTTATACTTAAAAGAACGCAAAAACTAAAATAACCTAAAACAGAATTTAACTCTTTTTTCCTCTTTTGTATTTAAGATTGAACTGATCTCCCCAATAAGGTTGATGTCCCATACGTTGATGAAAATTGTAGGGAGGCTTTCCCAAATCCGGTTGCGGATATTTTTTGAATAAAGTATTAATCTCTTTTAAAGACATTCTTTCTGCATGTTCCTTCACTTCGCTTCCCTCTGACGAAATGTGGAACTTTTGTTCTCCTTCACGAATTCGTTTACGTTGTGCCTCCATATAAACAAAATTTTCGGTTACACAACGTTGCAAAGCTTCATTAAATTCTTTACAATGCAAATCATCATATTCCCATTTTTTTAGACAGCCAAACAAATGATGCATTTCATCCATACATTTTCTTTAAAATTTTTAATCAAAAATTTTAGAAAAAAATTCCTAAAAAAAATCCTACGCCCTTTGACATCCCAAACCTTTGATCATATTTAAAATTTACAAATAAAAAACCTCTCGCTTACTTCTTTGGTCTTGGCCTTTCCGAAGCGTTTGGAACCAAATTCTTCCCAGCAAGAGGCTAAAAGTAAAAATAAAATTATAAACTATTAAAATTTAAAAAAATACTATCAATTCCTTGTACGTGTAAAACGGTGACATAGTATGTCGATTTAACAAAGGAGTTGTTTTCATTGCTACGAAAAATCAAAAAAAATCTAAAAATTAATTAAAAAGCAATAAAAATAAAAAATTGCTTTAATGAAGCTTTGAAAATTAAAAAAATTTAAAATAAATCTTCCAATCGCGTTTATGCCTGATAATTGAGGAAAATTGAAAGAGCATGGTGTATACAAAAGAAAGCATATTTTTATTGTAGAAATAAGGGTAAAAAATAAGAAAGTTTTTATTCCAATTTTTTTAAATAAAAAAATAAACTCTTATTTTTTAAATCCAAATTTCTACAATAAAAAATTAAAAAAAAATTGATTTTTGATTATTACAATAACAAACTTTTTTTAAATATATATAAGAATAAAATAATTATAATAATTAAAAATAATATTAACAATAATTGGTTTGAATAGTGTATTTAAATAATTGAAGCAAGTAGAAGGAGCACAGCAAGATATATAATTAATTAAATATTTTCGGTTTTTTGATATAATTTTAAAAAAAAAATATGTTGACATAGAGTTGAGGAATAAATAAAAAAGAAGGAAATTAAAATATAATAATGTTGTACTTATTTAAGTTGAAGAAAAGACTGAAACATTTAACTAGCTGAAGAATATTTTTCTTAATAAAAATTTAAAGCGGTTTAATTCCCAGGGCTTTTAATGAATATTTGTTAAAAAATAATGAATCTGCTATTTTTGGTGAGTTTCAAAGATGTTTCAGATTTTTCTAATAAATATTTCAAAATTTTTAAAGCAGTTTCGGTTAACTGGTTCATCTACTAAATACATTAAACAAATATTTTTTCAAAAACATTCCCCTAAAAAAGTTTCAAAATTAATCTTGTATCAGCTAGCCAAATGTTCCAGCTTCAAGACAAAATTTAATACAAACTTCCAGACAAAAAATAAAAAAAATTCCTACTCCCAATGACTAAAAATAATAAGCTACCATAGAAAAATAATTAATATATAACAAAATTGCTGTGATTTTTAACAAGAAATTATTTAAGAATAAAAACTTGATTTTATTGCTCTGTAGATATTGTTGGCTGCTTTTCAAGTTCAATTCCAGTATTTGAAAGTTTAGAAAATGAGGTTGTTGTAGAAGAGCATTTGTGACAACAATATGAAGAAATTAGTTGAGCTCCACGTACTGAAATGCCTACACAACAAAAATGATACCTTAAAGAAAATTTTAAGTAAAAAAAAAAGAAAAATTATTTAAAAAATAAAACCATCTAGCACAACCAGCCTCACATTGGATCCAACGTGTATATTCACCTAAAAAAATTTTTTTTGACAATTTAAAAATATTTTTTAGCATTTTTAATTTATAAAAGATATCCAAAAATACTACTCACTGTACGGATTTAAACACAAATCAGCAGCACATCTTTCCAAATGATGATCATTAGAAACTCTTTTAATCGATCCTGATTCATCAAAATTACTTTCCATTTCTTCTTCCTCCTCGTTCTTTAATCCATTTTTGTTGTTATCTAAAGAATCTTCTTTTGTATTTTGACGAGAAATTGAGGAAGTTCGCCCTCCACGAGATTTCCCTGAACTTCTTCGATTTCCTCTAGTAGATGTTGTTGAATTAGTACTGCGTCGTTTAATGCCAGAAACGCGTCGATTTGAATTTTGACGAGATGAATGTTCACTTATTATAGGAGATTGAAAAACAGAGAAGAGAACTTGGCGAGGATTTGAAGTTACAACTCTTTCCTAAATTGAGAAAACGTTTCAAAATAAGCAAATAATTCAAAAATAACTCACTCTAATTTTTTGTAATACGACAACGCTGTTCTGTTCAATAGGGAAAATATCAAAAAAGGCAGAGGAACACAGCATTTGATAAATTTGTAGATCAATAACTTCTGTCGAGAGTGCCATGATGAGCGAATCAATTAATTTATTTTTTGTTTCATCATCAATTGTAGTCAAATCAACACCTTTGGGTATGAAATGAAGTTGATTATGAAGATTTGTGAAGATTTTTGTGCTGTGATTAATTAAATTTTGGACGAGTATCTTAAAAATATTAAAGAAAATTTATTTAGAAAATAACCAAAAAAAACCTTTTCAAGACTATTATCAGGTAAATCAGGTAAAGAACAAGTAGCCTCGACTTCTTCAATACAAGGACGTCTGCTTCGTAAGCAACGTTGACATAAATAAATGCCAGGAGGAAAACGTTCGAAGAAAGTGTCCCATTGAACACATAAAGCTTTAAATTGAAGATTTTTTATAAAGAATTTTAAAAAAATTAAAGAGAAATTTTAAAGAAACCATGAAACCGAGCACTACAAACAAAGCAATCTATCGTTTCATTTTGTAATTCATGCATAGATTTTTTAGACTTTGATGGAGAATCACCACAACAATTTTTAGCACAAACACAAGTTTCTTTAAGTTGTCGCTTTGGATTAGCCAAACGAAGTGCATGTAACAAAGTAGATCGTTGGTCGTTGATAGCGTTTAAATGAGAGATAAGCCCTTCTTTGGTGATGAAATTACGAAGTTGGATCCAACTGAAACAAAATAGAAAAATTAAAAAGGCTAGTCTAACGGTATAAAAAAATATACTTTTCAGCATAATCTGTCGAATCAAAAAGTGAAAGATACAACGGCTCGCCTTCGACTAGAGCAGGCAAATCACTAAAAACAGAAAATATATAAATTTAATATTTTAAAAATTAACCTTCGTCCAGCAATAATATCAAAAAGATTATAATAATTAAAAGGTCTTTGAAAGATTGTTTTAATTCTATCTACAAATTTATTCAACGCATCAAACATTTGAGTAATTTTTAAATGTCTTTGGCCGTTACGTTCAAAAATTGAATTTGAACAATTCTAAAAAATAAATAGAAAAATTATTTAAAAAATTAAGTTTTAAAGAAACCTGGTTTAATTGTTCTAGTTTGGTTAAAGTTAATGTTCCTTGATTAAGTGAAGTAAATTCGGTGTTGATTTGTCGAGCAACCTTGAAAAACGTCAATTGAAAAAACGTTTTTGGGCAAGAAAACTTTTTTAACTAACCTCCAACTCATCCCGAAAAGTTTTCATAAAATCAGACTAGAAAATTAATAAAAATATTTAAAAATAATTTTATTCTAAACCTCCAGCCAATCCGCAATAGCCAATTTCTCATTCCAAAATGTTTCAGCATTTTCAATTCCACCAACATTAGAAGAATTCTCCAAAAAATCAGAGGCTAGAGTTTCGCTGCGGGTTCCAAGGTCAAATTTTTCTTCAAGTTGTTTTGTTAAATTTGCAACATTTTGACAATTTAGTAGCCATCTAGACGATTCAATTACCAATTTCTATAAAAATTATTTTTAAAAATTTATCGAGTATAGAAACTCAAATACCCCAATTTTTTGCAGACTCAAACGTTGATGTTTTTCATCATCCTCTTCTTTTTCAATAGTTTTTGTGACGTTTTTTTGTTCGTGGTCTGCATTTTTAATATTTACAAATTGATTAATTTGTTGCAGCATTTTTTCTGCTTTAATTATCCATTGGTAACGCTCAAGAACCTTTGAAAAATAATTTTTCATCCAAAAATTTTTCTAAAAATTTAAAAAAAGAAAACCCACAGATCTCAATTCATCTAAACCCTCAGCTTCCAAACGTATATTGAATTCATCTTCAGCCTCGTTAATAAGTGAATAAAGAGCTTCTATTGAGCGAAAACCGCAATATTCGTCTGCTAAACATTTTTGAACTCGTTGTTTCCAATTATCAACTTTGGCACAAAGTTCCTAGAAAATTAATTTGTTAGTCTAGAATTCTTCGGATTTCATACCTTTAATCCTGTTTCTAATTCATCGTCTTCGATAATTGATTTTTTCAATTGATCACGCAAGGTCAAGACCTAATTTTTTTAATTGACAAAATTTTTATAAAGAAAATCAAAACTAACTTCAGCATATTCACATCGAGTATCCACTTTTTGACAAATGGTTTGATCCCTAAATAAATTTTAGAAAGTATTGCGAATTCAGATGGGATCAAAAGTCTCATTTAAAAAAACTTAGAAAAAACAAACCGAAGACGAATCTTTCTGGAAAGTATTCTGCTTACACCAGTCGTTATATTATCAAAATCGGACAAAATTTGGTTGATTCGTTGAATTTCAGCACAATGTGGAAAACGAGAAGTTCGCCATTTATCAGCAAGTGTTCGCATTTTATTAATATCTAAATTTTCAGATTTTTAAATTTAAATAATTTTTGTAACCTAATTTTTGCTTTACAGAATCTCCATTTTGTTGTGAATTACAAGCATCTTCTATCGTAGTATTAAATTGTGACAAGCTTCTCTTCCATTCAAAATATGAATTTGTACGGCTAGAAAGGCGTTTGACCATTGGAACCAAATCTTCTAAGGTATAGCGAAACCTAAAGAATAAATTTTTAATTCAGAAAAAACAAGTCGTTTGAGGTATTGTCCTCAATAAAAATCAAATTCTAATAAAAATCTTACTTAAGACAAGAATCTCTTATAGAGCATTTATCGCATAGTTTATCAACGTGTTGTGAACAAACAATTCTGCCTTCATGCTTACAAACTAAACCAGAGCAAAACAAAGTTGTTCGACAAAAGGCGCAAGCTCTTCAATGAAGCAAAAATTAAAAAAATATATATTTGTAAAAAACCTGTCATCATCAGAAAGATCCTCAAATTTACAAAATTGACTATCACGTAGACCAGCTTCTGATAATTTTTTGCGAAATTCAGTTTCCTTTGACACAATCCAACTTAATTCTTCAAGCGTTGCCAAACACATACTTATACTCATTTTCTTTGCATAACAAACCATTTTCATTAAAAGCTCTTCATGTGAGAAAACACAATTTCGTTGAACTGAGGCATAATTTTCGAGGCATTGTCGACCCATTCGAAGCTTAAAATTGAAAATGTAAAAATAAAAAAATCTATCTCACCCAATCAGGCGGCGCAAAATTGACAGCCTCAGCAAAATTTAATCCTTCATTATAACCAGCATGATATGCTCTAGGAAAAGTCACAACAAATTCACCAGCATTTTGATGGCAAGAATAGACTGGAACACCCTTTTCAATTAAGAAGCGAGGATTTAATGCTGTCGTCATATGGTGTAACAAATCGTTTTGATCAGCAAATAATTCTGGGACCGATTCTTGAAAAGATTTAATTTCACAACTAAATAAAAGTAAAAAAGGATGGTACCTCGCATAACTTGATCAAAACGTTCAGCCTCATCGCCCGGTATTCCATACCAAACTTTACGTTCTCCCCAGTGATTATAGTTTATGGAGTAAGTCCAATGGTCTTCGACGTGCCTATAATGATGAAATTTGTATTTAAAAAGATTTTCTGAATTACCAGCAAAATGTAGAGAAACACATTCCAACGTAAACCCAAGGAACCATCATCCCTTAAAAATAAAAATAGCAAAATTAAATAATTTAAAGATTACCAGAAATGTCAGTATGCATATGACAGAGAACACTTTCTTTTAGTTTTGGCAAATTATTTAAATCTTAAAAATAAAATATAGACAAAATAATAAACCCAAAAATAAACTCACTCCATGGATGATTAACATAATATTGTTTTTCTTTAAAATCAATTCCATTTAAAGAATCCTCACGTCGAGGAAAACCACTTCCAACTTTACTTGAAATTCTTAAAATTAAACTTTAGAATTTTTAAAGTAATAATCGGCCTACAAATCAGCTCCATATTTGACTTGAACAACACTGTCAATATCAACAACATTACGCCAAAACTCTGACTCAACCTTTTCGCGAGGTACATCCTAGAAAAAGTAAAATTGAGTCAAAAGATTACATAAGAAAACTCACCCGAGGAATCTGCTTAAAATATTGCTGTTTGAAAGTATTTGCCCAATCACCAAAAGTATTCAAATTAAAAAGTTGTTGAGAATCCACAAAGCCAAAATCAGTTGAAACACTTTTGACTGCATTAGTAACACAAGTATGACATCGCCACTCTCCTTTTGGTACTTCCATAAGTGGTGGATTGGCACAATAAATATGAAGTGAATTATCACACGTTTCACATAGTAATAAACGAGCCTCATCATCTCCGTGTCCACATTTGGTACAAATTACAAGCTCGATTGGGGTTCGATGATCAGACTTATCTAGAATAATGGGGTTTGTTTACAAATCACAGGTCTGAAGCGTAATGAGGCCCCACAATTTGAAAAATATGGCTAAAAGCAACTGAGACCCTAATAATAAAAACCTTGCAATGAGCTCTTGTCCAACGAAGGAATCGGTTTTATCCGTCTCTTCTCAAGTCCAGCCATCATCCGACTTTGACGGCGAGTTTGAGGGGTACTTTTAGATTCGTCTTTGGTTTCTTCTGAGGTAGATGGTCCAGTTTCATCATTACACTAAATAAATAGCTTAAAGGAAAATCAATCGCAATCAAAATATTTTTAAGACAGAATCAAGAAAAAACAAAATTAATTAATGAAGAAACAAACATCTGAAAGGTGTAATTCAAAAGGCTGAATCCACTTGGTATAATGATATTTAAGAGATGGCCCTGCCGTTGGTTTAAATCCAAGACATTTTGCGATATGTGACCAACGTCTGGCTTCTGTAACTTTCCTCAATCCGCCATTCTCCACGACTAGCTAAATTGCACAATTTAAACTTTAAAAATTAAAAAGAACCAAACCTTCTGTAAACGATAAAGGTCAATATATTTATTCTCTGCCCAAGGAATTCGAAAATGCTGGCCATGAATCTGCCAAAACTTTACGAGTTTATTTATAAAAATTATGCGAAGGCGAAAAAGAGCATCAATCTCGTTCAGTCGTTGAACTCTTGGTGTGAATTCAAATTTTACTGGGTCAATGCAGAATGGGGGGCGGAAACTCTGAAGGGGGATTATTAAAAAAAAGATTAAAATTTAAAAAAACCTTTGGAGGTATAATTTTAACCAAACCATATTTTTCTGCGTCAGATTTTATTTTTGCAACATATAAAATTGGATCAGCAAAATCTAAAAATAATTTTAAAAATTTTAAAAATATTTTTAAAAAAACCTTCTTCTGTTGGGTAATAAGTTGGAGCAATTGGAGGAGGTTCAAAATCAGTATAATATCTTTCCAAATCTCTTTCCATAAATATAAACTAGCGCCAACTACAAAACTGCCAAATTTAATTGCAGAAAAATGAGTAGTTGTGCACTAAGTCAGAACCTTTATTTAAAGTGGAGAATGAGTAAAAATTGCTATGGAAACGAAAAAATAAATAAAATAAACTTTAAAATATAATTTAAAACAAATAAAAATTGCAAACGTTACAAAAACATTGATAATTAAAAATTAATAGACTGCGAAAACCCCAAAGTTTGAGAACTTTTCTCCTAGCTAGACAGATCGATTTTGCACTGTAATTCTGCTTTTCACTTGAAACACTGTCTTTCGCTGCGAGATAAAAAAGAAAAAAAGAAAATATTGATTTGGTAAAAAATGAGGACATTTCACAACACCTACTAGTGAAAATAAAACAAAATGCCAAACTAGTGAAGATTAGACAAAATGCCAAACTAGTGAAAATTAGACAAAATGCCAAACTAGTGAAACTTAGGCAAAATGCCAAACTAGTGAAAATTGGACAAAATGTCAAACCCCATACATTTAGACTTTTGGTCGAAATATAAGCCATAATAATCAGGGACAGGTAAAATTTTGAGAAAATCACAATTAAAATTTAAAAAGAGAGGTATTAAAATATTTATCAAGATATCGCTTTACATTTTTATGATAAAATAGTAGCTCCAGAGAATAGCGGTGGCTGTGAAGTTTTTTTAGAATCGATTATAACTTGATGGACTGGATTTTTGTAGTTTATGTACATTGTGGGAAAGCCATGCTCAGATTCGAAAAAAGGAAAAGCACATGCCCGTGAATAAAATTGACTTTTTAAAGCATTTTTCGGGCAATTTTTTAAACCGTATTTTTCTTAAAGGATTTTTTGATTAAAGAAATATTTTCTATTCGAAAAATCATCAGGATTTAAAAAACTAAAGAAGAGAAAAATACGTTTTTACTGGTAAAAGTACATTAAAAGCAAAATGAAGTAGATGGATGGCTTTTTACAGATTAAATGATTTGATAGAATTTTGAGATATCTTTTTATGGATATCATCAAAGACTTTTGTAAAGGGATCTTTTGGATTATCAAATATAAAGGTTGAATACTTGTGAGTTTTATGGAACATTTTCTCTAGTCTTTAGGGATATATGGAGCTAGATTAGAGAAAAAGTTAGATCACCATGGCTAGATATCAGGTCTAAAAGGTTGTCAGGATCTTGAGTAGGGCCAGTTAATGAGGCAAAGTCTGGTTTCGATCGAGAAAAAATGTAGGGCTTTCAGGAAAATTCCTTGGGTAGAGTAAAAGAGGGTCATGGTTTTGAGATTAGAAGTTTCGGAAAAACTATCCAAAGTGGTAAACACCGGGATTGGATGAACCAAAACTACAAAACTCACAAATATCAAAGCTAAACTTTTCTTTGTTTCAAATCATCAAGAATTAGATATAAAATGTTATTATTGACATTTAAAAGAATAAAACAGAAGAATGGAGCCTTTCCCCAAAAATGGCTTACAAATTAAGATTCAAAATTATTTTGTACATATTTAACGGTAATTAATACCGTTTTATCCTTTTTTATTTCCTCGCAAAGTTCGTTCCATTATTCTTCTTCGTTTTGAGTGTTTTCACCACCAAAAGCTGGCTGACTAGCATAGACAATGTAGAGAAAGCCATCTTCATCTTTTTCGTCATCATAAAGCTGTCCGATGGTCTGAGACATTGAAAAGACCGATTTTCCGTTGACAAGCCTAAAAATTTGAAATTTTTAAATTTTAGGGACTTTAAAAATTAAAAAATACAAATAAAAAGCTTGATCAGGATGAAGTTGCAATCTGCGACGAATTATTTGCATAACACCTCCAATAGTTAAATGACTTGGCACCAAATATTTGGCGTGACTCATCAGAGGCAAAAAACCTTTAAATTGAGGAATTCTAATTAATACAAGTAAAACAAAAAAAACATACGCTCTTTGTCATATCGCTCAATTATCAAAGGCACCTGGAAATATTAAAAATTAATTTTTAGTCTATTTTTATTTTTAAAGGCTTCTATTATCAGCCCAGGGTTTAAAGACGCCCCAGATCCTAATTCTTCGGAAATCCGATCCCTAACAAACAACCAGAAACCAGACGTCATTTGCGTCAATTTTGAAGACTAACACCCCTATATAATCCAAAAATCCCAAAAAAAAATTTTTAAAACCTTGTCGTTATGTTGACGCATAATGTCTTGCACCATTCTTTGTCTTTCAGCTAAAATTGTTTAAAATTATTAAAATTAATTATTAAAAATCATACGAAGGCCTTTGCGTTCTTTAAAGGTTAACATGGTGCCGTTGCTCAAAGCATCGTTGCTTGAAGATGAATGCATTTTAATAATTTAATTTAAATAATATTTTATCTGAAAAAAATTTTAAAAAATTAATTTTAAAAAATCGTTTGAGTCAAAAATTCACGTAAATGAAACGCTCGCTTATGGATTGACCATTAAAGAAAATAGCCTTTAAATATATTTCCCATTCGTTCCCATGCGAATCAAGTAAAATAAAGTTTACGAGTGACCGGGGGCAAAACAATGAGTACAAGAGAAAAGTAAAAAATAAAGAAAAATGAAGGAAAGAAAATCAAAGGATACCGATAAAATTAAATATTAAAAAAAAAAAGAATTAAATTCAAATAATAAGAATGATGCAAAAGATAAAATTATAATGCGCGTTGTAATATTTTTTAGGTGCAAAATAATTTCCCTACTGGGCCCGTACCATAAATTCAAGTTTTGGGTAAGTTAACCCTTACCTCGGGGTTAAATAACCCGCAACCCGCACCATAAATTCCAACCCTTAACTCGGGGTTAAATGACCGGGTTATTTAACCCGGTTATTTAACCCGGTCATTTAACCCTTAATTTATGGTACGGGCCCTGATTTCTGCACAAAATATTAAAATACCTAAAACAAAATTTAAGTAATTTTCAACGAAAATGTAGCTCTTTTGTGTAATAATAGGCAACTTTTACGCTCTCTCTGTTATCTTTATTTAATATCAGTAGACACCAAAAAAGAATAATAATAGTATTTATTGATTCTCTTTAATAAATCTAATGACTTTAAAATTCACCCAAAATTCTCTTTTGATTACTCCGTTCTCTTTATAAGAGGAAGTGTTAAGAGAGCATTAGACTGGCATGTGATTAACAAATGAAATTAACATGTAAAATTGAATGTTACTGGAAGAAGACTGCAAGAGACTGATTAAAAATGAGCATAAAACACAGAAAAAAAAGTCACATTAAATTTTGGTCACGTTTTAGCAAAAAATGCTTTGATATAGATTATGAAAAAAATTCTGAGAAATATTTCAATTTGGTAACTTTTCAATTCGGTCAATTTAATTTGGTCATCAAGAATGCATATCTAAAAATGCCAATAAAATTGAAAAATTATAAAAACAGATAATAATTGTGGATAAATTAGTGATAAATTATCATTGATAAAAGAAGATGGTGATAGATAACTTAATCAATGATAAAAGAATAATTTGGGCAAAGAAAATATTGTTAAATTTGGTGTTTTGTAATATTACAATGATTCGACATTTTAAATATTTTGCTCGATTTACCACTTTGAAATAAAATTTAATAAAAGAAATTGACGCTTTGACATTCCTTTTTATCAAAAATGTCTTGTTGTCCCATTTTTATTGTCTGCGTCTCTCAAAATCCTTCACTCTCTCATCTTTTAATTATACAATTTTTTAATTTGAGTGATCGCCTCATTTTTATTTTAATCAGTTGTGATTGGATTTATTTTTTCTTTTGTTTATTTTTCTCATTATTTTTTTTAATAATTTTATTTAATCTTTTACAAGTTCCAGACATTTTTATTTAAAATATTCAATAAACTTCAAAATATCTCAGCATGTCTTGGCTTTTTGACTGGTTTTCTGGAGTTCTCAACTACTTGGGCCTTACAAAAAAGAGTGGAAAATTGGTATTTATTTTAAAATTAAATTATTAAACTCCAAGTTCGTCATAGTCTATGGATTAGGCCATATTTTCCTTTATAATGTAGCTTAGAGTCTAGACTTTGTCTAAGAAGATCTATAAATTCAAGTGAAATGCCTGGGGCTACCTTTAGCACTTCTTTCAATTCCATTGATTTTAAAATCTTTAATTTTTGCTGTAAAATCGTATCACGTTAAACCATTTAAAGGTGTTTCTTGGCCTTGATAACGCTGGAAAGACAACTTTACTTCACATGTTAAAAGATGACCGGATTGCACAGCATGTCCCAACACTTCATCCGACTTCTGAAGAATTATCACTTGGTGGCATTCGCTTCACAACTTTTGATTTGGGAGGGCACGTTCAAGCGCGTAGAGTGTGGAAAAGTTATTTCCCAGCATTGGACGCTATTGTCTTTCTTGTCGACGTTGCTGATTCGGAACGAATTCAAGAGGCTAGAGAAGAGCTTTGGAGTTTAATGCAAGACGAGCAAGTGTCTAGTGCACCAATATTGGTACTTGGAAATAAAATTGACAAACCGAATGCGCTCAGCGAGGATCAGCTTAAATATTATCTGGCAATTCAGCAATATTGCACAGGTTTTTCTTTGATTTTTTTGGAGTTTTTAATTTTAACCCACCCTACAAGAATTTTTTTAAATTTTTGTAGCTCTTTTTTCTGTTTTCTTCCCTGGATTTAAAATTTCTCGTTTAATATTTATTTAATTTAAAGGAAAAGGTAACGTGTCTCGTGCTGATTTGGCAACTCGACCTCTTGAAGTATTTATGTGTTCTGTGCTTCGTCGACAAGGATATGGTGAAGGTTTTCGTTGGTTAGCCCAATACCTCGATTGATGGAAATATTTAAAAATATATAAAAATGGAAAATAACCTAAAAATTATGAAAAAATATTGTCGCTGTCACTCATTGTTTTTTATCCTTTTTAACCCAAAAAATTTTGAGTAACCGCCAATTGGACAAAATATGTGTGTGTATAATTTTTAAAATATTATTTTTGTTTTTTAATTAATTTTTCTTTAAAATTTTTTTTTGGTTTTTGGTTTATTTAAAAATAAACTAAAAAAGAAGCGAATTTTGGAGACTAAAATTAACGTTTTTTAAAAAATAAAATTTTCAGACCATGGTATTTCCACCAATTATATAAATAAATTTTCTCTTTTTTTAATGTGCTCATGTTGAAGAGAATGAAGCCTATCATTTTTAATGAATAAAAATTTTTTATGTAAATTTGTTTTTTATTTAAAAAATTCTGAATGTATGACATTACTTTAATTTATTTTAATTAATTTAATGTTATATTTGGATGACCAATATTTTTTTAATTTGATTTGTAATTTTATTTTTTAAATAATTATTTTTGGGGGTTTGTAAGTTTGTTTATTTTAATTTAAAAATTATTTTGTTTAGAATAGCATTCCAAAGCGTCCCTGAAGATCGTGAAAACCTTTAGATATTTAAATTCCTGGAGGGTGACTTTTATTGCTCCCCTTTCCTTATTTTAGTAGTTGATGCTTTAATGGGTTTTGCGATCTATTGTTTGAGGGGTTACCCAAAAGTCTATTCGGTTTTTAAGAAATGTTCCTTGAGATCGTCCCTTACCTTTTAAATTTAATTTAAAAAATTTTTTTTTTCAGCAATTTATTTTCGATGAAAAATGATTAATCTACAAAATCAATATATTTTATATATTCGCCCTATTTTGGAAACAAATCCTTTCTTCAAATATGTGATATTAGCCCAATTAATTGGTAAATTTATTTTAAAAATTTTTTAATAATTTCTCTTATTTTTAGGTTTTTTCATCTCTTTCCTCACAACAATTTCGGATTTATTAATTCTCGTGCCCAGCACTTTATTTCATCTTCATCTATGGCGATTAATTACAAATTTGTTTGTGGAGAGAAATTTGATAGGTTTTTTTATTTTATTTATTTTTTCTCTTAATAATCTTTTCAGTTCTAATCTGGTCATCTTATTGTTTTTACCAATTTATTTTATATATTCAACCTAATTGGTCTGCTAAAGAATCGCTCAAATATATTGTTATTGTGCAGGTTTTTCATTTTTATTTCTTAAAATTGACGTTTCCTTATCCCATTTTCATTTATCTCGTCATCTTCCTGCCCCAGTTTCTGTCTTTTATCCACCCCCTGTTATTCCGACATTTCTTCCTCTCGTATTCCACGCTCTCAATTATCCCATTTAATTTTCCTCTCTATCCCAAACTCGTTATCTCGGCCTCTTTTTTTCTATCCTTGTCTTGGGATCACCATCTCTTATTCATCTTTTCCGCCTTTCCCAATCTCCTATTTATCCAGTTGATCCCATAGGGGGTGACAACACATATTATTGTTTATTTTTAATTTATCTAAATCATTTTACAGCTTTCCTCAACAATCTTGCTTGTTATATTTTCTCTACTTTTATTTATTTCCACAAGCGTCGTTTATACCTTTTACAAAATTGAAATTTTTGGAAGTTGTGCTTTGGCAATGGCTGCATTAATATCTCTTAAACAGGTTTATTATTTTTATTTATTTTTAGTTTTCCTTTTACAGTTTTTACCAGATACAGTGCTCTTTACTACACCCTATGGTAGACTAAAAAATGGACATTTACCAATTTGCTCACTTTTTGTGTTTGTGATATGTTGGATAGTTGGACTTGTTAGGGGGACTGTTCTTTTTCAAATTATGTTTGTTTCTTAATTAAATAAAATTTAAAAAAAATTTTGATTTTATTAAAATCTCTCAGGTTATCTCTTCAAATCAGCTGGACATATTTACGATTTTTTCAAGAAAGAGGAGGAATGGGAGAGCAAATAGTTGGTGATCGAAGTGAACACTTTTGTTGGGCAAGGTTTTTTTTTAGTATTTAATTTTTCAAACATTTAAAAAATTTTTTTTAAATTTTCAGTTTCTTTCCACGAGTCATTCAACCTTTTGCTACTTTAATTGGCCGTTTTACCTTTCGTTCACTTCATCGTTTTGGTTTATTGAAACGAGTTATTGGAAAAGAACATTTGGATTATATGGAAGAAAATACTCTTCAAATGGAGGCATTGGAATGCATAGAAGTTAGAAGTGCGGGAACTGCTGTGTTAGCACCGGAAGGGTGGGATTCGGAAAGGAAAAGGTTAAAACTTTGAAAATAGTTTTTAATTAATTAGGCTAATAGGATGTTATAGGTCATTAGGGGAGTGGGAGTTATATTTTTTAACCCTATAAAGTTGTCAATACTTTTAATTGTTTCCCAATTTTGTTTTCATTGAATATCTGTCTTTCACTCAAAAATGAGTTAGAATTGTTTATACTTCTTAATTATGGTCATTGTGCCGAATTATTTTTTAAAGGGAAAAATCATGCGAAAAGAATTAAAAACCTAAAGTATCCTAAATTTTAGAAAATTTCTAAAATTTCTCAGTCAGACATTCTCCTTTTTTATTAATATTTAAATTTTTCTTTCTTTTTTCAGACAAAAAGCTTTGAGAATGTTAAATGAACGATTAATGGCTAGCAATACAATTAATGCCCCTCCAGAAAATAACCAAAAACTACACGATTCTCCTTCAAGTCCACAATTAAGTCTTGGGGGATTTGAAGAGGAAAGGCCTTACAAATTTACACAATTTCAAACATTACCTCCTAAGGAAAATGAAGAAAATAATGAAGAATTGACGGCAATAAATATAATAGAAAATCAGTTAAATGAAAATGAAAGGCGATAAAAGTGGGTAAATTTGAATTTATATATAAAAATAAAAATATTTTTAAAAAAAGCATAATTGTCTAATTTTAATCTAAAAATTATTATTAAATGCAATAAAAAAATATTATTTGTGAAAAAAAATTAATATTATGAAAAATATTAATTTTTATTAGAAAATAATTCATTTGAATACAAAAAAAATTTTAAAAAAATGAAAATCTAAAAGGATTAGAAAATTGAAAATTCTATATAACAATTTGTAAAAATATTATTTTTGGGAAGACTAAAAAATATATAAAAAAATATTTAGAAGGAATTATTTTTACAAAATATTTTTGAGGTTTTAGAGATCTTTTTTCTCTTTTTTAATTTTTAATAAACTTATTTATTCAAAAACATCTCCATCACAAAGACCGTCAGCCACAGGTTTTGTATGAACATTTAGATGATTTTTGCCATCAGCTGTGCCGATTAAATCGACGTCTGGGCGAAATAATTTTTTGAATTTCTGAAAAAAATTAAAATAAATTTTTAATAAAATAATTAAAAAAGACCTCAGAAACCGTTCCTTCTGTCACTATCCAGGCATAGATTGCATAAATTGGTATACAAAGCATTGAAGAAAGTGACAAAAACCAGCCTTTAAATTAAATATTTTTTTTTGTTAAAAAATTTAAAAAATACCAAAAATGTGTCCCCAAAGTGGATAATCGTAGTTATATGCTGATATACGTAAAGGTTGGTATTTGAATAAACCAAAAATCAATACACCCTACAAATTATTTAAAATAATTAAAAAAATTGGATTTAGGTATTAGCTGGTCCTATTTAAGCTAAATTAATTTTTGCGGACAAAGGTTGCGGATAACTTTTCAGGAGAATTCTGTCCGCAAATATTGTCCGCAAAATTAATTTTAAAAACTTTAAGAAATAGTAAAAATAATTATACCATACAAACAGCAGGCGTTGTAAAAACCCAACAAAATTTCCACCATTTACTTGGATAATAACCAATCATCGAATATAAGTGATCATACCAACGATCAATTCCTACACTCCAGGAAACTGCTATACATTCGAAGAATAGGAGCCAAAGAAGTGCCCAACCAGAAGCGGCATAAAAATCGAATAATTGGAAAACATAAAAACCTCCCTGAAATTTTTTAAACTTTTGGACGTTTTGCAATTTTCTGTTAATGGGCGTTTTGAAACTTTTTCACTAATGGACGTTTTGAAAAATTTCCTTCAATGGACATTTCGAGCATTTATAATAAATAAATTTTAAATTTCTTTTTCAAACCTCTGTAACTGTAGACAATCCACAAATATACGAAATTACACAAATGACCAAAACAAAAATTTCCCTGCCATAACGCCTTCCTCTAATTAAATGAGGGAATTCATCAATTATTGCAGTAAAGAATCCTTCCATTGTACAGAACTTTAAATAAAAATGATACAAATATTTTCTAAATTAAAAAAAACCTGTGAATCAACACCCAAAAATAAAACCATACAAAAGAATAAAATCGACCAAATATTTGTATAAGGTAATTGAAGAATTCCTTTAAAAATAAAAGGAAGAATAAAAAGAATTTTTAAAATTAAATTTAAACCTGAAGGATATGCCAAGAAAAGCAATCCTGGCCCAGATTGTGCTACTTCATCTACTGTTTTTCCTTGTTGATTTGCCATAAAACCAATAAATGAGAAAATAACAAAGCCTATTAAAAAAATTAATTTAAAGATGTTTGAAATTTTAAAAAATATTTTTTGAAAATTTTCTCCTAGTATTTTTTAAATAAAATTTAAAAATTTATTCAAATTAAAATTCGATCAAATTTGTGTATTTTCCGCCTAATTGTCAATTTTGGTGTAGTGGGATGTGTTTGGATTTGACTGCTTGGGTTCGAACCCCACTCATGGAAACTCATTTTTATATGGAATATCTTTGGAAATTAATGATTTTAAATAATTTTAAAATTTCTAAAAATTTGTTTTAAAATTTTTTAAAATTTGTTTAAAATTAAAAAAATATTTTTAAACCTGCAAATACACTAGTTCCACTATTTACACAACAAACAGTCAATGCCTGTCTAAATAATTTAAAAATAAATTTTAAAATAATTTAAAAAAACTTACTTATAAACATTATTGTGAAATTTATTGTAAGAGCCTAAAGCTACTAGAGCGCCTAGCCCCAAGCCATAAGAGAAGAATACTTGAGTGACTGCATCTACCCAAACTTTGCTTTCAAAAAGTTTAGAAAAGTCTGGTTTTAAATAGAATCTGTTTTTAAAAATAAAAATTAGTGAAAAATATTCTAATCAGAATTTTAAATTATTTAAAATTTAATTTTTTTGCTTATCGGTTATTTTTAGTTTTTGCGGACAAGTTTTGCAGACAAAATCTTATGGTGACTTTTAATTAAAAAGGAATTTTCAACCGCCCAATAATTTCTCCAAAAATATTTTTAAAAGGCCAGGGAATTCTTCCTAGAGTGCCTCGAATTTTTGAATTAATTTTGTCTGCAAATTTTGTCCGCAAAAACCTAAAAATAATTTAATTTTCTAACTCCTCGAAAAAATTTTTAAAATTTTAATTTAAAATTTTTCAACTCACTCTAAGCCTAAACTAGCACCCTCTAGCGACAATCCACGTATTAACAAACAAAAAAGCATCAAATAAGGAAAAGAAGCGGTTAAATAAACAACCTTTTTAAAATTAAAAAATAAAATTTAAAAAAAAATTATTTAAAAAACCTTTCCAGTCCATTTAACTCCTTTAAAAATACAGAAATAACAAATCATCCAACAGATCATTAAATATAAAGCCAAATCATGCCGTAAAGAACCAACATGTTCAATTCCTGTGCTGATACCCAATACACGACGACTTGAAAAAAAATTTATTAATTAAAAAATTATGTGGTGTAGTGGGTTACTAATTTTTTAAGGTAATAAAATAAAAGTGAAGGGTGTGGGTTCGAGTCCCTTGGAGGGAAAATGACTTGTTTTTGTTGATTTAAGTGAGAAAATTAAATTTTAAAACTTCCCTTAATTTTTCTAAAATTTTTAAAAAATTTTTAGAGGGACACAACTCTCTAGAATTAAATTAAAAAAATAAAATTAAATAAAAACTTACTCCCAAAACTCCTTTACTGGAGAGTGCACATTCATGTCTGCTTCAGTACATATTGTAAAATTAACTTTAGGGCCAATAAAAAATTGTTTTTTATATTCATTTAAATGGTCGGCAGTCAAAATCTATTTTTAATTTTTTTAAAAATAATCGAAAAAATATTAAACCTTGACATTAAAATAATCAGCAATTGAACGATTATTTTCACAAGTTACTGGATCATATTCTGAACGACACCGGTATGTATTCCATCTAAAAATAATAAAAATAAATAAAAAATTAATTTTAAATAACAAATTTGTGCTATAATTAAATACAAAATTTATTTTTCTCTAACTTACGTGTTATTGCAAGTCCTCCAAGGGACATTAGAGTCTAGCCGTAGAGAATGAACTAAATAAGCCATAGCCCAACTTAGCACCACAATATAATAAATGTTTAACCTTTAAAATTTTTTTAAATAATTTATTAAAATTTTAATCTCCCAAAAAGCCATAACGACAGCAGCAATTCCAACCCCTTTAAATATTGGACAGATTTTAAACATTCCAAGGCCACCAACGGAAACTAGCTGTCCCCATGAAGTTTCAAGAATAAAAAGAGGAACACCACACAATAATATTGTAATTATATAAGGTATTAGAAAAGCTCCTCCTCCATTTTGATAACATAAATAAGGAAAACGCCAAACATTTCCAAGACCGATTGCCTTAAAATTAAATTGAAAAGATTTAAATAAAATTAAAGAAAGGTTGAATAATTTTCTTTAATTTAGAAATGCCTAGGATAATGAAATTAATTTAATTGACATTTTTAAGAGTTGGTGTTTTGATATTATGGCATTTTGAAACGTGACATTCTGAAAGTTTGCCATTTTGAAAACTGACATTTCGAAAAATGGACGTTTTGTACTTTTGGTATTTTGAAAAAAAATTTAAAGAAGTATCCTGAAATTTATCCAATCCTTTCACCTTCTAATAACTCACATATCCAACACAGGACATGATAAAATCTGCCCAGGATGACCTAAAGAAAAATTTAAAAAATTTTAATTTAAAAAAACCATTTATCCCGTTCAGGCGTAGAATGTTGAGTTGAACGTTTTCTTGTATTTGTCGTTTTTTCTGTTGATCCATTGGGTAATACTGTTGAAGAATTATCTCCTAACCTTTGTTGTTGTTTAACTGCAATAATTGGCTCTAATTCCATCTCTGCATTGTTGACTACCATTTAATAATTTTTAAAAATTAAAAAAAATACCTTTAAGAAATATAAATTTTAAAACAGATCATTATTATTTATTTTTCAACAAATGATTAAATTTAAAGATTTTTATTTAATTTTATATTGTCACAATTAATAATTTAATTAGATTTTAAATTAAATTATAAAAATATTTTTATTTTAATTTCTGGTCTCTACTAAATTAAATCAAGTTTAAATTTTGCAAAGATATTCTCTAAAGTGTTATTTAACTACAAAATTAATTTCAGAACTTTTAATTTTAGTAAAATTTGCAAAAAAATCTCCAGCTGAAACTTAGTAGTTTTCAAAATTAAATGTGCGCCACAACTTTTCTCAACGTGCAAAAACGCCAAAATGTCAACGCCAAATTAAAACGCAAATTGGCGTTTTTACGCGTTACAAAAATGTTCTGGCGCACATTAAAATTTTAAATTGGCTGTGCGTTATCGTTGTGAATTTTTGGCGTTTGGCTTTTTTTGTTGGCGTTTTCATTTAGTTAATAAAACGCCAAAAATTATTAAAATAAAATTTAAAAATATATTTGATTGGAATTGTTATTTTGGTTGATATTTATTTCTAAAAAACATTTTAATCACTAATCTTATCAGAAACAATTTTTAAAAATGTATAATGAACTAAATAATTAATTACCTACAAATTTAGTGTTTCTTTTTAATTTTTAAAGGAAACTTTATTTTAAAGGACCAAGTGTTGTGTGGGAGGAGAATAAAAGTAAAAATGAACTTTTAAACATTCCAAACATTTTTTAAAAATTATTAGAAATAAAAAAGAACAAAAATAAGTCAAAGAAATTATTTTTAAATTTTAGGGAGATTTATAAAAAAAAATTTTTAATTCTTTTTTACCTTTTTGACGAGGTTTGGGTCAAAAGGAGCCTGTTTTATTATATTACAATTTTTTGGAAATTCTAAAAAAATTTTCAGCCCCACAAAGATAAGGGACAATCCATTTAAAAAAATAAAAAAAAGTCTAATTTATTTTTAAAGGTATAGAGACAACAATCAATCACTTTAAAAAATAAGATTATTGATATACAAGAATTTAATTAAATAAATGTACTTTAAGTACAAAAAGAGAATTTATTAGTGTAAATATTATTATTAAATATCTGAGAAGAGAATTATGAATTTTTTGAAGAAAAAAAGAATTTTTGTGAATTAATACTGACAGAAAATTGAAAAAATGTAAAAATAAATGTGTGTGATCAGTTAAAGCCAGCTGCCTATTTTTTCTTTTTGGAAGGAAAAATAAAAAGAAATGGCCAGAAAATATACTATTTGGATATTAACAACTGCTTCTCTATAAAATTATTTTTAATTGTCATGTTTTTATAAAATACTACAAATTTTTTTTTGTTTGATCATTTAAAGGTTAAATAATCGATTATTAATTAATTGGTGAATTTTTAAGAATATTTAATTAATTTATGATAAAAAAATACAAAAATTAAATTCTGAAAAATAAATAAAAATACGTTTCCGTAAAATACAAATAAATTTAAAAAAAATAAAGGAAATTCTGATTTAAAAAAAATTTAAAGTAAATATTCTCTCAGTTTTAAGTAAAATAATAATAATAATAAAATAACTCATTTGGTCTGCTTTTTTTTTAAAAATATTTATTAAAATATTGCAATCCTTATAGAATACTTATTAACCCTTTTTCTTTTTGCCAGAGGGAGGATTTGGTGTTTTTAATGGCAAAAGGAAGTGTTGGGAATGGAAATTATTTTAATAAATATTTATTTATTATTTAAGACACGAATGGGGTAAAATGAAAAAAAAGTCTTCATTCTAATATTTTAAAGTGGAAAAAAAATATAAAGGGAATGAAAATAAATTTAAATTTAAGAGACAAAAGTATAAAAAAAATAAAATAAAAAAATGCAAAAGTATTAACAGGGAAAATACAAAAGAAAATATAGAAGAAAATAAAAATACAGAAAAGAAAATACAAAAGAAAATAAAAATACAGAAAAGAAAATACAAAAGAAAAAGTGAAAATACAAAAGTATCAGAAAATCAGAATTTTCCTTCATTTATTAAAGAACTGTATTAACTGTATTTTATTTTGTAATTATTTTTCAGAAAATGTATTTTTTCTAATTTATTTTCTGGAAAAACTAATTTTTGTAAATTAATTTAAAAAATAAAAAGAAAATTCCTAATGGTAAAAATAAAAATAATTAAAAATAATATTCCTAATAAAAAATAGAATTTAAAAAAAAATCATTTCACAGGGTTTTGGCAGTCAAAATTTCAAAGCATTTTGCAATGATAATTGAGGAAAACCAGAAAAACCTGAAAAATAAAATTAAAAAAAATTTAAAAAATTTAATTTTAAATAAATTAAACCGTAAAAGCCCCAACAACCAAAGGAAGTACAACAAGTAAAAGAACAAGATTTGCACCACGCCCTTGATGGGGTTGACGATTTTGTCTTTCCATCCATCTCCTCTCGTTTTCTTCCAAAATATTTTCATTAATTTTTATATTACTGTTGGAGTCTCTACCACCTCTAATTGCTGTTTCTTTCCATCGAGTAAGGGCACTTGAATCTGCCTTTAGAAGAAAATTTTTTTTTAAAAACTAAAAAAATTAAAAGAAAAAATTAAAAATTTTACATGATCTGAACCGATTAATCTTTGTTGTTCTTCTTCATTGCCATCAATTTGAGAGCGTAGAAAGGCAAAAGTATTGCAAAGATTTTCTTCACAAATACATACCTTTAAATTAAATTTTAATTAAAAATAAGAGAAAAAAATAATAATAAAAAACCTCTGCCCATTTAAGCCATTCTCTCTCACATCCAATCTTTTTATTAGGATATATTTGTTCATCTACACAGTGTTGTTCTAATTTATTACTACCAGATTCATCATCATTACGAAGACCAATAAGACAATATTTGCCTGCACAGACTAAAGCGCCTCCTCCACATGTCTAAAAAAATAAATAAAAATAATTTTGCAATTTTTAAAAATTTATTTAAAGAATTAAAATATTAAAGAAAATATTTTTAAATTTTTTTTAAATTTTAAAAATTATTTTTAACCTGTTTATCACAAAAACAACGAATTCCTCCTGTTTCTAAAATTTAAAAAAAAAAATTAAAAATTAATTAATTTAATAAAAACCTTCGTCTGTATTAAAAATAATTGCATTAATTGAATGTGGCAAAAACAAAAATAAATTTAAGAAGAAAATTCTTCTCCTCATTTATTTTAAACTTTATAAAATTAATAAAACATTTTGGTTGTTGTTGAAGAATATTGAAAAATAAATAAATTTATTTCTCATTTTTAACTGAAATATTAAATTTAAAAAAATGAATAAAATCAGGAAAATATGTAAAAAACAATTACTAAACCATTTTTTAACATCATAACAGTAAAAAACAACATTTATCCATCGGCGGGATTCGAACCCATCACCCAACGCGTCGCCAAACCAGGCATCTTGCCACTACACCAACATTGCTATGTTACAAGCTTAAATTAAAAAACCCCTAAATACTCAAAAATATTCAGAAATATTTTTGGACTTTTTATTTAAATAAATTTAACAGACTAAATTTAAAATTCTAAAAAATAAAAGAAAAAAAGTATTTTTAAAAAATAGAGTAGGTAGTTTAAAAAATAAAATAAGCTACAATCAAGAAAAATTTTAAAAATAAAAATATAAAGGTAAAAATGTGCGTGTGCTTACTTGACTTTTTCTATGCGCTATCTAAAAAGTTAGAAAATAAAATAAAAGTTTTACTTACTTAAAGCATTGCTTTATAAACCTCCCTTTCATTTTTGCGAATTCACACGCTTGACCCCACACAATTTATTTTCTTTTATTTTTTATTTTATTTCTCGCTTTATTAAGCAAAAAGATGAACAACAATAAAGCCATCCCTATGGAGGAAATGAAGAAAATAAAATGAGAGAGAATAAAATAAAGATTTATGTTCATCCATATGTTTGAGGACAATCTTTGAAAAAATGTTTGTTGGTCTTCGATAAAAATAATTTAAAAAAAAGAGGCAAGTGAAGGGGATACCAAAAAAATCTAAAAATCGAAAAATGTCAAAAATATTAATTAAAAATCAAATACTTATCAATACATATCTTAATTAATATATCAAAATAATTTTTCAGATACCTCCAAAAAAAATAAAAAACCTCAAAATCCATTAATACGAAAAATTCTAAAATTTCCAGAAAAATTAACTGACCATATTGAAAATATCCATACAAAATTGTACCATTCTAATTGATAATTTGGCCATTTTATAAATCCGTACAAATACTTACCTTTTTATTTTTTCTCTAATTTTTAAACGAAAATATTCCCCTCTCTTAAAATATTGCGTGTCTTTAATGTAATAATATTTTTATTTATTTAATAAATAATCAAAAAATATAAAAAAACCTTTAAGAGGTATTTGGCACGTTCTTTTTTTTAAAGAAACGAATGAAAGGGAAAAAAATGAAAAAATGCTCCTTTTCCGAGTTTTTTCCTGAAAAACCGATGAGAAGGACCTCTTACCCCTTCCCTCATTTTTTTCTTTTTAAAATGCTTTAAAAGAGGAGAAAAACGTAGAAAGAATGGCATAATATAAATATATATTCTTTATATTTATTTTTCTTTTTTTCCCGTCCGTTGTCCGCAATTAGAGAGTAGTTTTTTTTTCTTTTAGTAAAAAATGCTCTTCCCCCTTTCCTCCAGTCGGTTCTCCTTTTTTAAAATTTTCTTAATATCTAAGAAAATAAAAAGAAAGGAGAAGAAGAAAGGAAAAGTACAGGAGAGCACGTCATAAAATGAAAAAAAATTTTTTTAAAGGAAGGGAAGAGAGGGAAGGTCGAAATGCGCCTAAAAAATTTTAATAAATAAATTTTTGATTCAACAAAAATTTAATAAGTTAAAACAATTTAAAAAATAAAATAAAAAATTAATTTAAAAAATACTACTGTCTAAAACAATTTAACAATCATTTCACTAATTTTAAGTAAACGTAAATCTTCCAAATAGGGAGCAATTAATTGAATACCCAAGGGCAATCCTCGCGAACATTTTGAATAGGGAATAGCAATTGATGGTAGACCTATATTATTTTTTTAAAAAATAATTTAAAAAAGTGAGGTAACCACAAAAGGTAGAAAAAAGCCATGAAGGTATTGAAATTGTTTTCGGAAATTTTGAAAAAAAAATATTGAAAGGAGGGGAAAAATATAAAGGAAAATAGGTAGAAAAATAGCTTCATAGTCTCCATTTTCTTCAGGAAAAAATTTTAAAAAATTCCAAAAAATCCTAAATTAACTAGGAATGAAAGATTTCGACTCATAGGATAGACGGGAGCCAAAAACTTTTTTTTAAAAATAAAAAAAATTAAAAAATATACCACAAAGATTAGCAGGTGCCATAAAATAATCTTCTAACCTTTGTTCTTCTCTATTTCTTCTTTTAATTTGAGAAAATAAAGGAGCAGAATGTCTAGATACTGGAGTTAAAATACAATGAATATTATTGTTAAAAATTGTAGAAAAATCTTTTTGAATAAGTCTTTGGATTTTGGCTGCTTTATTGACATATTTATTGTAATTTCTAATATTAAAAATTTAAAAAAAAATTTTAGAAGAAAAAAACCAACTCATTTAAAGAATAAAAATTTCCAGCAAATATACGTCTTTTAACACCATTTCCAAAAGATTCAGTTCTATTTCTTGTAATATAAGCAATAAATGAATCATCATTAATTAATTGGTCTTTATTAATACAATAACCATAACGAATACCATCAAATCTATAAAAAATAAAATTTAAAAACATTGGAAAGAAAATGTAAGGAGGGCAAAAAAGGCATAGAAATTGGTCAAATCTCTTTAGAGAAATTGAAGTAAAAATTGAAAAAAAAATTTTTTTGTTAATCTAAGCCTCTGAAATTAATTTCTATGAATTTTTTAGAGGGCGAATTGTCCCAACAAAAAATTAGAATTAATGATTGAAGTGATTCATTAAAAGTAAAAAAATTTAAAAATCATTTAAAAATTAAAAAAAAAATTCCTTAAAAAATTACCTAGCCATATTAGAAGCAATTTCAACATCAACAACAATACTATAACAATTTACAGCATATTCCAAATGTGGGAGTAAAACTTCTTTAATTATAACACCATTGGAAGTTAATAAATTAATTATTTTTTGAAATACTTTTTCTGCATCTTTTGAAAGTAAATTGGTTCTTTCATACTTTAAAAAAATTTAAAAAATTTAAAATTAAAAAAATACTTTGGGTATTCCAATAGTAAGTTCTTTCAAACTTTTTGGTATTGGTTGAACATTTTGAGAATGTAAAGTATCAGGTAATGTGGTAATGTCCATTGGGTCATGGCCTTTTAACATTTCTGAAAAAAAAAATTTAAAAAAATAAGAAAATTCTTTAAGCAAGTCAGAAACACTTAAAAAAGTCCATAGATATGAAAGACTAACACATTAAGACTCTATTGTCTTTTAAAAATTTTTTAAAAGGCAAAAGTGAAAGAAAGAATGGAGAAATGAGTCTAACAATTTTTTTCAAAGAAAATCAAAAATTCGAAATGGAATTAAGAAAAAGATTTTTAGGTTCTAAATAATTAAAACTAGTAAATAAACAAACCAAAATAATGTTTACAGTCAGAAATCGATTTTGTAATTATTGAGGGTGTATCCAAAGCATTAGCCAAAGGAACTAGTCCATGTCGTGACAAATGCCCATAGGAAGGTTTAAATCCATAAACACCATTTAAAACAGCTGGATAACGTGCAGAACCACCTGTATCGCTAGCTATGGCACACTTAAAGTAAAAAATAAATGTCAGGGGATTTTTGGAATTTTTTCAAAATTTTACAAAAAATCGACAGAAATCATAAAAATAGGGAGAGAAAAAAAATAGAAAATTCCAACACAATCCCCGCCCCAAGATTCTCATGTTTAAAAACATTTAACACACCCTAAAGAAACAGAGATCATTAAAAAAATTTCCTAATGAAAAAAATTACTTTAGCAACACCAGTAGCTACAGCAACAGCACAACCGCCAGAAGAACCACCAGCAATTAAAAAATCATCATCATCCTTTTCCTCCATAAAAGATTGTTTATTTGCATAAATAGAATGTCTAACAGGTCCAAAACATCCACTTGTACTTGTTGAACCCATTGCTTTTTTAAGAAAAAAATTTTAAAAAAAAATTTTAATTTAAAAAATTACCAAATTCATCCATATTAGATTTACCAATTAAACATCCACCTTAATAAAAAAATATGAAAATTAAATTGGTTAAATGAGATGGATTTATTTTATAGATTTTGTTTTTAAAAAATCTTGGATTTAGACTTAAATAAAAAATCAAAAAAAAATTTTAATTTGAAAAACTAGGCGTTTGAATTTAAATAAAATTTATTTAAAAACAACCATTAACCAAAAGTCGTTGTACACAGGTTGCTGTATATGGAGCAATAAAGTCTTTAAGCATTTTAGAGGCACAAGTCATCCGAACATCTTTGACACTGAAAAAAATATTTTTTTGATTCTTGAGACCTAAAGCCAGTGACTCAATCCTTAAAATACTGCTAGAAGAACCCCCTGTGAACGAAAAATTTTACAACCGAGGCGCACCCAACCCCTCAATAAATTAATTTAAAAACAACAAACGCATAATTATCCTTCACAACAAATTCAAAAGGCTGTTTTCCATTTTTAATAGCTTCTTCACATTGTTTTTCTGCCAAATCAAAAGTTTCCGTTATAAGAAAATTTAAATGACGCAATTCTTTTACTTTTGAAATTGAAGTTTTGATATGTTCTAATGCTGTATTCATTCAAAAAACTTTAAATAAAAAAATAAAATTAATTTTGAGGTCCGCACAATTTTTGCGGACACAAATCCGCAACTTATTAAGTATTTAATCTAACTTTAAAAAATTTTTTTAATAAAAAAACCTCAGAAAAACAAAATTTTTAACGCACACCAAAATAAAGTCAAAACATTCCAATTAAAAAAAAGAAAATAATCTTTTCGGTTAAATATATTTTAAGGAGCAATTTAAATATTTAATTATAATGATATTGTTGGTCTCAACAAATAATGCGAGACAAAATAAGCCAGAAAAACATTTTTTAATTTAAACTTAACAATTTTGGATTTTAATTTTTTTTTAATTCAAAACAATCATAAACCTTGAGGTTGGTAAACAAAAAAATTTCAAAACCCTCCCAAAAAATGTCCAAAAATCCAAAATTGTTAAATCAAAAAGGGGGTCATATAGATAAATTTGATATAATAATTAATTATTTAATTGATATAAACATGTAATATAACACACACAAATCACATCATATATTATTTTTATAACGACGAGAGACAAAGTCAAGAGGCACAAACAAAAAAGTCTCTTTTTCTCTTATATTTTCCCTTCATATCAAGCTCTCCTCTTTTAATAGTCATTTAGCCTTGGTTCTTCAACTGGTTACTCAACCAGTCCAAACCTTCATACAAACCATCTCCTGAAGTGGCACAAGTAGCCTGGATGTACCAGTTACGGTTTCTCAGCTTAAAATTTTTTTTCGTTAATTTGGCGATAAATGAATCCAAAAAAAACGTCCCAGTCGAAATAAATATCAAAGAATTATACCGTGTGAAGTCCAAGTTTGTCTGTAAGTTCAGCAGCATTCATAGCATTCGGCAAGTCCTAGAAAAATTGATTTTAATCTCAAAAATTAAATTTTATTAAACAAAACCTGTTTGTTAGCGAATATGAGCAGTACAGAATCACGAAGTTCGTCTTCGGCCAACATCCGCATTAATTCCTCACGCGCTTCAACAATGCGCTCTCTGTCGTTACTGTCCACAACGAATATGAGACCTTTAAATTTATTGTTAGAAAACTAAAAATTTAGAAGAGGACTAAGTGGGAGATATAATTCATAAAAGCGGGTAGATGATCTAAGTCAGCAGAAGAGGACTAAGTGGGAGATATATTTAATAAAAGCGGGTAGATCATTCGTAGGAGGATTAAGTGGGAGATATAATTCATAAAAGCAGGTAGATCATCTAAGTTTGTAGAATAAAACTAAGTAGGAGACTTATTTCATAAAAGCGGGTAGATCATCTAAGTCAGCAGAAGAGGGCTAAGTGGTAGATATAATTCATAAAAGGTGGTAAAGAATCTAAGCTAGTAAATAGGGCTAATTGGGAGCCCTAAAATACTAATAGAATAAATAAAAAACTAAAAATATAAATTCAAATAATAACCTTGAGTATTCTGGAAGTAGTAACGCCAAAGAGGACGGATTTTATCCTGACCACCCACATCCCAAACAGTGAAGGACTGAAAAGAAGAAAAGTTTTAAATAAAAGTGAAGGTTCTAAATCATAAAATAAAACTCAGAAAAGCATTTTTCAATAAATCTTGTATTGTTGATTCATCAGGAGTTTCAGCGGAATTTAAAAAACCCCAAAAGGAACAAGAAGAACCCAAATGTTTAAACTTTCCAACTTACGATGTTTCTGTACTCAACAGTCTCAACATTGAATCCTTAAAATTAAAAAAAGTAAAAATTAAAATAATCTTAAAGAAAACCAATTGTAGGAATTGTAGTAACAATTTCTCCCAACTTGAGCTTATAAAGGATTGTCGTCTTTCCAGCGGCATCCAAACCAACCATAAGAATTCTGACTTGCCTTTTGCCAAACAAACGACCGAAGAGACCAGAAAGTGTAAGGCCCATTTTTCTTTTTAATTTTTTACTAAAAGATTGTCTTCTGAAACGTTTTTGTGTGCTGTTAAAAAATGATTGAAAATTATTTAATAAAATCCAACATGACAAGACAGAATGAAAATAAAAAGAGAAAGCCAAAAAAGTACGCCAAAAAGGGGTGTAAATTTAAATTAAAAAGTTATTTTCAAGGCCTCGAAAAATTTCAAAAATTTTTGTAGAAAATTTTCTAGGTACCACGGACTTTTTTGGCCTCCCTTTTTTTCTACTAGAACATTAGAAAATAAATATTAATTAAATAAAAAATACAAACAAATGTAAATGTTAAATAAAAGAAAGAATGTTATGTACACGTCACAATAACGTTTTAACAAAGAAAACATAATTCAACTAGAAAAATATTTTTAAAGTTTTCTTCTAAAAAACAAAAATTAGAATTTAAAAAATCAACAAATAATTAAAAATTTTCTTAAATTAACGCGCTTTTTGTAAAAGATGTAATTGAAATATTTTGATCAAAAATAGGTTGAATTTCTTTTACAACATTTTTTTGAAGTTCGAGAAGCCTTTGTAAATTCTTTAAAAAATTATTAAAAATTTAAAAATTAAAAACAAACCTTTAATAAAACATTTTGTTCATCTTTTTCCAATTTTTCATCCACAGATAAATTTTCTTCTTTTCCTCTTCTTTTTTCTCTTCTTTCATTCTTCCAAATATTTTCTCTATGAATATTTAAAAATGCTGCCATATAACTTTGAATTAAATCAAAATCTCTTCGAGTCTCTAAAACAGCAATTAACATTGCAACAAATTGTCCAAGTTTTGCACGATTTAATGCTCGAATTTGGAAATCTATTGATGCTAAACTTTGTTCTTTTAAATGATCAAAAACATGGAGAAGATCGTTGTTACTTCCTGCCCTGAAAAAAAAAATTTTGAAAATTTTTTTAATTTTTAAAAACAAGGGTGGAAGGCTGACGAACACAAAAGCTTATGAGATTTTCATAGACATCCTCCAATTATAACAAAAAATCCCCCAAAAAATCACCCAAAACCTCTTCCCTTTATTACCTCAACAATTTTGCTCCCCATTCTGTTTGAAATTCTTCTAATTGTCTTTTTGCTATCAACATTGACCTCTTTCCATCATTTTTCTGTTTTTCATTATCTTCCTTTTTATTAAATAATTCTTCACTAAAAACAACACCTTTAGCAGTTTCAATTGTTGGTAAAAAGAACGGTAAATCTTTTGTCTTTTTTGGTGGTTCTTTTGGTTTATCTCTTTGTCGAATTAATTCATAAATTGGCAATCCAGCCCATCTACTTGATGGCTGTCCTGAGAGCGTAAATAATGTTGGATCTAACTGTTTTGCTCTTTTGTGTTCAATTAAAGACAAAAATTTTGGTTGTTGATGACTAGAAATGCCTGAACATGTTGCCCAATCTCCGCTAGTTTCTCCTTCATCATCATCTTCTTCCTCATCAATCATAACTACACGTTCTTCTTGTGATGAGTATGTCGAATCAACAATTTGTGAAGAATTTTCCCTTTCTTCATTTTCATCCAAAAATTTTCCTTTTTGTTGAATTAAAGGTAATGATAGAGAAGTTACTGGAATATCTTCTTCTAATTGCTAAAAATTTAAATTAAAAATTAGAAAAAAATTATTTTTATAAAAATAACCTTGCTATTACGCTCTTCTACACAAATTCTTGTAGCTGAAGAGTATAACGGTTTATTAGCCCACAAATAAATACCACGTTGACCTTCATGGCATGTAGCAAGTAAATTACCTCTTGGGTTAAATGCCATTGCTATACAAGGGTTTGAATGGTAAACAACATCGATTAAAAGACCAGAAGATAAATCCCAAACCTTTTAATTTTTTGAAATTGAAGAAAATTATTTAAAAAAATACTTTGACAAAGCCTTGACTGTCCGCAGACAGAAGCCACTTTCCATCACTTGAAAATTCTAAAGCAGTTAATGTAGTTCCTTCTGGCCAGTCTGTGCAAGATGAATGACTAAAGCGTCGAGCCAACTTTCTGAAATTTTAATTTTTTAGTTGAATTCTTAGATAAGGCTAAAAGAAAACTTGAGGCTGGTCTGTCTATTACCCCAGGATTCAGATAAGGGAGATAAAGGAGACTTAAAGAGACTAAAATAAAAAACGAAAATAAACCTGCAAAGAATATCAACTACACCAACTTCCCCATTTGCCAAACCAACAGCTAACAAAGAATTTAACAAATCCAAACGAAATAGATGTACAGCTGCTGCAACTTTCATAATTGAACGCAATATAGCAGGATGTCCAAACTTCCAAAAATAAATTTTTCCATCAGCAGAACCAGTTACTACATTACGATTTAATATATCCAAAGCTATTCCAGCTACTAATGATTCATGTGCTCTATTGTCATTTTTTGTTAAATTTTCCAAAGATTTTTTAGATTCCAAAGAAAATTTATATTTTCCACTTTGCATATTAAAAACATCGACATGCCCAGATGAATAACCAATTAAAACAAAATTTCCACAATTACTTAAACAAATGGCTGAAGCGAAGGCATTTAAAAGTTTGGGATCATTACTAAAGCGTTCATGATAGAGCTTAAGATTAAAAATAGAAAAAAGAGGAAAATAATAAAATACAATACCAAGTGACGTCCACGCTTTTTTAGTCTTGTACTCCATGTTGAAACAAGTGGAGAATTTGCATGTCTAGAAAAGAAAAATTGAAAAATTCAGGGGATTGATTAGAAGAACCAAAAGTCTCTACTTCGAAAACTATCCAAAATGCCATGGATAAAAGACGAAGGAGGAAGATATGCCCCAAATGTCATTCTCAACTTTTTTTTTACCAGGCTTTAAACAACATTAAAGAAAAAAAAAGAAACCTGCAAACAGCATTATCCCAAACAGCCTCTCTACCAAAACTCAATTCCATTTGCAAAATTGGCTCTAAAGTAACATCAATAAAGCGATCCTTTCCAATATCTCCTCTTAAAAATTAAATTAAATAATTTCCAAAAAATAAAAGTAATAACCTTCTAACTTCTCTAGCAAGGCCAAAATCTTTACATAATGCTGTTCTTACACTGTCAAATTGGCGAACGTGTCCATCTTTGCTAGCAGAAACAAGTAAATCGTCATCAAAGAATTTTAGAGTTGTTGCCTGATTTTTAAAATTAAAAATTTTTAAAAAATCCCTCACAGGTTCAGAATGCCCTTGAAGACAATTTTGCACTTCTGGAAGAGAATTCTCATTACGAAAAACCCATTTGACTAATTTATTGTCTTCTCCAGCACTCAACAAAAAGGATTGACCCAAAAGAAAATTTAGCCAAGTAATTGAAGATTGGTGTGCTTGAGTTAGTTGACCAAGTAAAATGCGTTCATTTAAATCCCAAATAGCTATAGAACCTTCAGAGTTGGCACTAGCAAGTGTATCAACACCATCCGTTCTGAAAATGAGAAAGGAATTTTTATAAAAAATTAAGAAACAAAAAAAAATTTGTCAAAATCTGTAATAAATTCTAAAATTTATTTTTTCTACTTTATATTAATCAAATTATCAAATATTTTTTAAACCCCATAAATTCTATTTAGTTTATTTATTGGCTTTGTTATTTCTAAAATGGCTATTTTATCTCATTTATTCTAATAAAGTTTATATCTATCAAGCTCCCGAATATTTTTTAAATTCCATACATTTTATTTAGTTTATTCATTGACTTATTTATTTGTAATATTTGCAATTATTAGAAGGGAGCTTTTTAAAATATGTTTAAACATTTAAAAATTTAATTTATTAACCTAAAAGCTAGAGCAGTAATTTTTCCTGTTTGACGGAACGAGCATATTAAAGTATCAAATTTAATATTCTTCAAAAGAATCTTCCCGTTTGACATTCCAATACCAACAACATCAATAACTGGTGATTGTTCAAGTACATTAATTGCTGCATCCCCCAAAGAATCAAATTCGTGAATTAATTTTCCGCTTCTTAAATTCCAAATACGCATTCGACCATCAGAAGAACCGACAAGAATCTTTGAAAATTCAAAATTTTGGAAAGAAATAAATCTCCAAAAAACCTTGTTCAAATAAGTATTTGGATGTAAAATTGAAGTAATATCAAAAGATGCTGAACTCTCAAGTTGAACAACTAAATGACCATCTTCCGTATTGTAAACGTTTATTGTGTTGCCTTTGTCAACAACAACGAGAATATCAGTGAAAGAGAGAAGGAACTTTGAACCACCATTTCCGATAATTAGGCGTCGTTCAATCTGTGAAAAAAGCTTAAAAATAGAAGACATAAAGAAAACCTTATATCGATGATTATTAATAATTGCCACATAAAATCCAAAAGCAGCATACGTCCTTTGAATATCAACAGCAAGCGCAGTAATTTCTGTATCAACAGGAGGGCACACTGAAGCAAAATGAAGATTCTTGCTCGAATAAAACAACAATTGATTTTCTATGGCACAAGCAATTAATCCATCAGTATCTTCTGTATAAGATGATGAAGGGGTGAAGACAGGAGGAACTTGAAAAGAATTTGTAATTTTATTAAAATAATTAAAAACCTTTAGAACAAAAAAGGCCCAGAGCTTGACAAGGCGTAAATAGATTAGTTTCACCGCGAAAAGCCATAGAATCTTAAATTAAATTAAAAAAATAAATTTTAAATAAATAAAATAGTTCGCTGATAAAACAGCAGAATTAAAAAATCTTTCAAAAATCCGAATAAAATTGTTTATTATTAAAATATACAACAATATGTGCTAAACAATTAAAAAATTGAAAATTAGAAAAAAATAATAATAATTATTTTTTAAGACGTCGGATTCGTTATTGAAAATATTGGTGTAGTTGTAGCTGATGTTGCTGTTGTAACTATAGCACGTTGTTGTTGGCCCGTTTGTTGTGAAGTTATAGCCATCGGAGATGAACAACCTTTAGGCGAACCAATAATTTTTGCATTATCATTACAATCATCATCACCTCCACCACCAACTTCTATCATTCGACTACATGTTGTGTTTGGATCCAATTTGTCTAATCCTTTTGATGGTAATCTTCTTGTACGTTTATGACAGCCACTTTGTTGTTGTTGTTGTTTTAATATACTTGATTCAAACATTGTGTCCAAATTTTCATCTCTAGTGTCCAAAAAGAAAGGCTCTTGAAGTGTTTGATCTGCTGCAAATTGCATAACTTTTTCTAGCGCTGTTTTGACCAAATCATCGCCAGGTTTTAATGCTAATGCTTTATTTAATGCTTCTATACTGTTGTCGATATATTTTGAACTGCTGGTGCTTAAAATATATGAAGGGGTGGTGCCAGTTTCGGCCAATTTTGAAACCATTGATGCATAACAGATGCCAATACAAGCCCAAGCATCGACTTTGGAAGTTCCGAGAACCAGCGATTTTCTTTAAATATAATATTAGGAAAAATAAAATTTTAGTTAATCAAACCTGTGTACTGAGATAGCCTGAGAATATTTTCCCAACTTTCGTAAAGCGTGGCCAAGATTGTTAAAAAGAGGGTCCCAAAAGTCGCTGACTTCAACTGCCAATAAGGATTGTAAAGAATCACCAACATTTCGATGAGTTATTAGCCTCAATGCTTCCATAAATATTTGTTCAGCTTCTAAAAAATTTTTAAAATTAAAAATTAAGGAAAATAAAGAAATACTTTTGAAATTGTGTTCCACAAAGGCTGCTGTACCCTGTTCATGCAAAACAATAGCATTTGCACCAGCAACCATTTCTGCATCATGTAGAAAATCATTTGCCAATTTAAAATTGTTGCCAAAGCAGTATTCAACTGCAATGTATAAAAGTGGCTCGAAATGTCCTTCAAGAATTCGTGAAGCCTCAAAATTTGTAAAAATTGACAAAATTAGATAAAAATTTCAAAAATTAAAATTACACGAAGATAACAATTCATTGCTTGTTCATGCTCATCAATATAGAACAGAGTGTGTCCATAGGCTAGCCATCCCTCTCCAAAACCAGAATTCATAGTTGTGCATTTGTCTAAAAATAAATTATTGATTTTTAGAAGTTAATGGACTTTTACAAACTCAAAAATTTTTTTGCAGTTGTATACTGCCCTGTTGCATAGTAATAACATCCAACGGTGTACCAAGTAATTTCTCGTTCAGGTTGAAGTTTAACCATAGAATGACCAAGTTGGTAAAGTTCGCTTGTTTTACTCAAATGGACCAAACAGCCAATATGGACGAGAAAACATTTCTTAAAAAATAAAAGAAAATTTTAAAAATGCTTGAAAATATTTTAAATTTACTTACGCTGTAATAACCAAATTCGTGCATAATTGTGGAGGTTATGTTATAAGCCTCACGAACACATCCCTGACTGTAAAGGCGAAAAGAATTTGCAGATTGGAAAGAGAGATCATCAGAGAGCAATGAAGCAAGACGCAAAGAATTGGCGGAAAATGAACTTGTTTCTCTCTGAAAAAATTCGAGAGAAATTTTTTAAAATGTTCCGTTGGAAAAATTTTAAAAATCCAAAAACTCACGTTTATGTCATAGATTTCAAGCAAATGACAAATAATCCGACTGCCAGAAGAGTTTACCGCAGCTGAAGATGACCCCACAATTTCTTGAAGTTCGCAAGCTTTCAAAAGACGTGAATCCATGGCAAGATGAAGAGCTTCACTGCAGTATGGATTAGCCAAAAGGCAATGCCTTTGAATTTAAAAAAGTTAAAAGAAAATTTCTAAAATAAATACCTTAAACAGCTCGAAGCAGCTGGACGATTCTGAACCATTAAATAAGTTTTAGCAAGTAAAAATAAAAGGCGGGCATCATATTTGTGAGTTTTGAGCAGTTCATCAAGTTTTGCACAAATTTCAGGATTTCGTGCAATATCATTGTGAGCGGAGATATGCGTTGCTGTATCGTGGGTTATAAAGGGGACACCTTCCCAATGACACTAAAATTTTAATTTAAAAAATAAATTTACAAAAAAAACCAAATGTCCAATAGGAAGAGCAATTATTTCGGAAAACATTTCTTTATTGAAAAGAGCATTTACATTGAAAAATGCAAAAACCAAATGTTTGGAAAAAAGGTCATGACGTTCGACTAGAGTAACAATTGTTTGCCATGCTCTTGCTGCTGTTAATACCTTTAAAAAATAAAAAAAAAATTTTAAATTGAATATCGATGTGGGGAATTCGAGAAAAATCTACAAAAAAACTATCAAGTCTTTTGGAGAAGAATCAACAAGGAAAATTAAATCGGTTGAAACCATACCAAGAATTATTTTAAAAAAACCTCTGAGTGAGAAGTTCCTCAAAAAACTTACAATTAAATAATTAGCAATTTGAGGCAGCCGTTCATTTAGAGACCTATCACCTTGTCTTCTACTTATTGCCAACAATTTTTCTGCCCAAAAAGCAGCAGTGTGACAATCATCACTTCGTAAATGTTCTTCTACCAACTGTTCAATTTCTTCTATATTTAACAAATTATTTGATATATTGCTTCCTCCTTCCATTGCTTCATCCTCTTCTTCTTCTAGTTCAGGTTCATGAAGAATATTCAATTTACGACTCATTTTTGAAGTAATAAATCTAGAAAAACTGTCAAATTAAAATATGATTTAATATTATAAAAATAATTAAATGGCTAAAATCCATTTAAATAATTGGAAAAATTAAAAAAATTCTTTTATTAAAATAGCAACATAAAAATTTAATTAAAATGTATAACATAAAGATGTTTTTCAAAATTTTGATTGTTGAAAAAATTACGCTTTCCTTTAAATTTGATATTAAATGCAAAAAAAAACGTAAAATTAATATATTTTCAGCACTTTTTCTAACTTAATACCAATTTTATACCACTTAATTTTTTAGGTATTATCTAATACCATTAGAACAAAATAAAGGTTTCTTTAAAAGTGGACTCTTCTTTATCTCTTTCTGACAATAAAATTATTTAGATTTTATTTTAACTCCATTGGTTATGCTATTTTACAAAGATTGATTAGAGCGAATCCAGAATTATCTCACATACAGGAAGCTTTGCCTATTTTTCTTGGAGATTCGTTAACAAATTATGAAAAGGAAGGAATTGAGGTTGTTTGATTTGTTTAATTTTAAAAATATAAAGGATGAATAAAAGATATTTTAGGGAAATTTGATTTTACAATTTTACGATCGGCATTGAATCTTTTAATATTAAAATATTACTTTTTAAGTTAAATCATCTTACATGGACTTTCTTTATGCCCTCGTATTCACAAATTACATCAATTTACCGTTGAATATGCTATTTATTCACGTTTTAAAATCTCACCCCATCTAATTGATTGTATAATCTGTGGTATATACTGAATAAGCACGTCAGCAGCCTGCACTAGAGAACATCTCCAAGAAAAAAATCTGTTAA